>APFE030566781.1:0-14219 GCA_000404065.3 Pinus taeda | reverse complement strand
GATGTAGGTCACTTTCGTATTTTTGGAAGTGAAGCATGGGCCCATATTCCAGATGAAAAGCATAAAGCTTTAGAACCTAAGAGTGAGAAATGTACTTTTGTTGGATATTCTGAAGATGTAAAAGGTTATAGACTTATTCCATTTTAAGTCCAAAAATGTTATCATTAGAAGAGATGTAAAATTTGATGAAAATAAATCGGCCTGCGAGCCTAGTCCGGCGGATGTGCCACCTCTTCCTATCTCTTCTACTTTTGAAAACATTCTTCTTCAGATGATGAAAGTGAGGATGACAATCCTCCCCCACCTTCTCAGGATCCTCAACTTCCAAGATGGGTCCGTGCTACTCGGGATGCAGCAGGTTATCTTGCCGGTGATCCTACAGATCAACGACGTACACGTTCTCAGTTTGAAAGAGCCTCTTCTTTACTGGCTCAAGCTCCAGTAAATCATGATCCTGACACTTTTGCAGAAGCTTCAGGCCATCCACATTGAGAAGCAGCTATGAATGAAGAATATCATTCATTGTTGGCAAATGATACATGGGATCTTGTTCCTCTACCAAAGGGACGCAAACTTGTTAGATGTAAATGGGTTTACAGAACCAAGTATGGACCAGATGGGAAAGTTGATAAACATAAAGCTCGTCTTGTTGCTAAGGGGTTTTCACAGGTTGAAGGCATTGACTACACTGAAACCTTCTCCCCTGTTGCCAAAATGAACTCTATCCGCCTTGTTCTTTCCCTTGCTGCCTCTTTAAAATGGGAAATCCATCAGATGGATGTTAAATCTGCCTTCTTGCATGGGGACTTGCATGAAGAAATCTATATGGAACAACCCATTGGCTTCATCCAAACAGACTCCAGCCTTTTATGTTGACTTAAGAAATCTCTTTATGGTCTCAAGCAAGCTCTCGGGCTTGGTATGCCAAAATGGATAGCTTTCTTTTAGAATCTGGCTTTTCTAGGTGTTATTCTGACAATACTGTCTACACCAAGAAAGTGGGCAACTCTCTTATCATCCTTGTTCTTTATGTTGATTATCTTATTCTTACTGGTAGTGATCCCAACCTTATAAACCATGTGAAGTCCAGCCTTAAAAAGAAATTTGAAATGACAGACTTAGGACACTTACACTATTTTCTCGGTCTTCAAGTCTTGCAATCCAAGGAGGGTTTTTCCCTTTCCCAGTCCAAGTATGCTTGTGATATTCTTCGTCATTTTCACATGGAAGATTGTAAGCCAGCTCCTTCTCCCTTTCAGTCTGGAGTCAAACTTTCAGTCTCTTGTACTTCTCCTGAAGTTGATGCTACCTTATATCGTCAACTTGTAGGAAAACTCTTGTATTTAACCCATACTCGTCCTGACCTTTCCTTTGCTGTTGGCCTTGTTGCTCGTTTTATGCAAAACCCCCGTGAAAGTCATTGGAAAGCAGCTAAAAGAATACTTCGTTATGTTCGAGGTACAGTACAGTTTGGGATTCATTACAGTGCCAAGGCAGCTCCTCTATTAGTTGGTTTCACTGATTCTGATTGGGCTGGTGACCCTGATGATCGGAAGTCTACTGCCGGTTATGTCTTCACTCTTGGTTCAGGACCTATTACATGGGGTTGTAAGAAACAGGCTGCCATTTCTCTTTCGTCAGCAGAAGCAGAGTATCGTGGTGCCGTGGAAGCTAGTAAGGAAGCCTTGTGGCTTCGTCAGATCCTATCAGAATTTGGCTTTGAGCAGCAGCATCCGACTACACTTTGGTGTGATAAACAAAGTGCCATTCATCTTTTCCAAGATCCAGTTCAGCATCAGCGCAGCAAACACATTGAACTACACATGCACTTCATCAGAAAGCTCATTCATGACCATGTTCTTGAAGTGCAATATTGTTCAACAGATGATCAAGTTGCAGACATCTTCACAAAGGCTCTCACAGAGGCGAAGTTCACTAAACTTCGATTTATGGTTGGAGTTCAGGAAGTTGCCACTAAGGGGGGATAGGCTCTAGTGCCTCCTTCCTTCTCCTATTGTGTCATATTTGTAAATCCTTCAATCCTATCCCAAGTTGTTCTTAAGGGGGGATGTTAGGATATTCCGACACGTAGGAATAGTTCAGTATAACTTGGTCTAGTATAGAGTTAGGTAAAGTGTGTTTCTTTACTATGTACATTTGTAACTTACAATCCGACGGTCACGATATGTAGTGATTCGACGGTTCATTCTCTCCTCGGTATTACGGTTCATTCTCTCCTTCCTTGGACTGCAAGACTTGAAGACCGAGAAAATAATGTAAATGTCCTAAGTCTGTCATTTCAAACTTCTTTTTAAGGCTGGAATTCACATGGTTAATAAGGTTGGGATCACTACCAGTGAGGATAAGATCATCAACAAAAAGAACAAGAATTATAAGAGACTTGCCCTCTTTCTTGGTGTAGACAGTATTATTAGAATGACACCTAGAAAAGCCAGATTCTAAAAGAAAACTATCCATTTTGGCATACCAAGCCGAGGAGCTTGCTTGAGACCATAAAGGGATTTCTTAAGACGACATACAAGGCTAGAGTCTGTTTGTATAAACCCAATAGGTTGTTCCATGTAGATTGCTTCATGCAAGTCCCCATGCAAGAAGGCTACATGGAACAACCTATTGGGTTTATACAAACAGACTCTAGCCTTGTATGTCGTCTTAAGAAATCCCTTTATGGTCTCAAGCAAGCTCCTCGGGCTTGGTATGCCAAAATGGATAGTTTTCTTTTAGAATCTGGATTTTCTAGGTGTCATTCTGATAATACTGTCTACACCAAGAAAGAGGAAAGTTCAGCATATCTAGCTTCAATTTCTGTCAAAATGGAAAGTTCATGCCAAGTTATCCTTGACAGCACCAACTACTTCCAATGGTGGTCCTACATTGTGGATTTACTTAGAAGTAAAGGTCTTTTCCGAATCGCCACAAGCCAAGAAACCAAGCCAAAAGATGAAGAGAAAGCAGCAAAATGGGAAAATAGGCAAGATCAAGCACGTGGGTTGATCGGGATGTCTATCTCTCCCGATCAACCAGATGTGGTACCGCTCTGTGCAGTAAAGTAACAGTGTGGAGATGTCCGCACTGTAATATAAACAGAACGTGCAGTCCTCTTAACAATTTCGAAAAAACAAAAAATAATCCAGAACCTAAAAACTACCCAATCCCACACACATCAAGCAAAAACCATAAATAAAAACAAGTTTCTCAAGTCAAAGACAAAGGAAAATAAAAAAACCAAATTCAGTTCCCCAACGGAGTCACTAATTTGTTGGCCAGATAAATCGTTCTTGCGAACAAGGCCGATCTCCCTAGTATCAATAGATATCTAGCAACAAGCAGGACAATCAAATCTACCTTTCTCTAAACATATTGTGATTCATTAATAAAAACTAAAGAGGTGTTTTAGACCCTACCTTAAGTCCAATGCTATTTTGTGGCATCCATGCTCCAACAACTCCGAAAGAGTTTCCTTTTAAGAACCTGCAATCACAAACAAGCACACATCAAATAACACTTGCATAGCTAATATAATAAATCATGTGCATCATGGTGATCAAGGAATCCATGAAATAAACCATAAAACACAGCTTATTGAGAAAAATAAACTTGATTGTATTAACTTTGAAATAGAATAACTTTACAACCTTTGGTGCCTTGATGCTGTACAAGATCTTCCCAGGGTCCAAATAGGAATCTCCTCTACTTTGACAAGCCTCACTCTCTTCCGAATGAGATCAAAAGGTATGTAATCTCTCCTCTCAAAATCTCAATTAGGAAGACTAAGTTCCAACAACATTTACCCTAAAAAATATTTAGCTTTCAACCTCCCAAGTAACCAGCCCTATGCTTCATTTTATAGTGCAAAGGAAGGAGGTTACAGGTCCACCATTGAAGGGATAGAGTCCTCCTTCAAAGGGATAAGCTCCTCACATCAAGGGGTTAGCTCCTTAAGGTATGGAATGCATGAACCTTTAAGGAGCGAACTTGCCACCTCAAGATTCCCTCTAGAAGCTTCCAGAAATGACTCAAAGTGAGTTTTTAAGAATGTACTTGCACCTTTTTAACTTTTACAGGGGTCCGCACCCATAACACAGATACAAAGCGGTTAGGTGCTCAGGGGACATGACCAATAGGTGCGGGACCACAATTAATGCTAAGAGAAAGTGCGGAACTAGAGTTTTAGAGATTTTTAAGGTCTTTCTCTTGTTTTCAAGGCTTGATATGAAGAACTGAGGTTTAAGACTTGCAAAAGAGGAAGGTATGAGTGGTGATAGACTGACACTAATTGTAGAATGTCAAGGTGACAATTTTTGTGAAACATGCATGCATGATATCTAGTCTGGTACCTGTTAGACAAAGTAGACTTCCAATCATAGATTTGTACTCTAGTTGATTAACTATAGGAGAATCATCATTAGAACTAATACTACATCCTATTACCATTGGAGTACATACTGGTTTGGAATATTCCATTCCGTACTTCTTCAGAATTTTCTTGAGATATTTAATTTGTGAGAGAAAGATGCCATATTTTGTTTGTTTCACTTGTATACCAAGAAAATAGGTTATTTCTCCAAGTAAAGACATTTAAAATTCTTGTTGCATAACAAAATCAAAGTTTTGACTCATAGATTCTTCATTACTACCAAATATGATATCATCAACATAAACAACAATAATTAGCAGTTTATTATTCTCAATTTTTGTATATAAGTTGTTGTTTGCATATCCTTTTGTGAAACCTCGTTGTTGAAGATATCTGTCAAGATGATAATACCATGCCCTTGGAGCTTGTTTCAGTCCATATAAAGCCTTTTTGAGTTTGCATACAAGCTTTGCATCATTTCCCAAAATGAATCCTTCTAGTTGTTCAATGTATACTTCTTCTTCTAAATCTCCATTAAGAAATGCACATTTTACATCCATTTGATAAACTTTGAGTTTTTGAAAACTTGAAAGAGAAAGAAATGTTCTTATGGCTTCAATTCTAGTTAAGGTGCAAATTTTTCTTCAAAGTCTATACCTTCTTGTTGTGCATACCCTTTACAAAAAATCCTTGCTTTAGTCTAGATTACCTATCCATTTTCATTCAAATTATTCTTGAATATCCATTTTGTTCCTATAACATTTTTATCATGAGGTCTAGGGAATAATTCCCAAGTATCATTCTTTTTAATTTGTTCAAGTTATTCATCCACGGCCTTAACCCAACATTCAGCTCTGCTAGCTTCGTTTACATTTTGTGGTTCTATGGAGGATAATAAGGCTAGATAACTAGAATATCCTACAAGAGTTCTTCTTTTTTGTACTTGATCCAGGAGGATCTCGTCAGATCAGTTACACAATTTCAATGTCGTCATCAACATTTAGTTCAATGTCGTTAGCTTCGACAATGTTGTTTATGGTTCAGGTTGTTCAGGTGATGTTAATGGTTTTCATGGTGATGGTTTTTTTATCTAGTTGTCGACAAGTGTTCATCGTCAGTTTCACCAAGGTTGATCATTGACATGGGTGTGTCGTCCGTTGCAGGGGTTTTGATATGGGTTTGTCATCATATGATGTTTGTCGCAAATGTCACTTTGTGACAATTTGATGTAAGTGGTTGATGTGGTATCCATGGTCTTCATGACCTTCTTTAGGTTCTTCTGACATGGTGATGGTTTCTGGTTTTACAACATTATAATACACCTATTCTAAATGTTGGATCCTAAACCTAAACCCTATAACCTATGTCTAAAGACCTAAGACCTAACACATCAACCTAACACCTAAGACACAATGCATAACCCTAATTCTAATGACCTAATGGACCATGTTACATTCCAAAAACTATGTTCAAAACCCTAAATCCATACATTAAAAGGCCTAACCTTAAAGTCCTAAGAACTTAAACCTAATCCTATACCTATCGAACATGTTATATCACAAATATATGTATTAAAAGAATACATAAAACCCATAAAAGCTAAGTTAACAGCTCTCGGCCTATTGTAAATACATTACAAAACATTGCAAAAAAAACATATGACAGTCCCTAACCACGACGATAGACCACGTCGGAATCGGGTCATATGAATGGTTATGAATAAACCATTAGAGTCAGGGATTGAGGCTGACCGCAGCAAGGAAGTCACAACTATTATCATGTGAACAACGTTGTGGTAACCGTCGGAGTCACCATAGATTGTCAGCAATGGAACTGCATTGGAACGAAACTGTCAGCAGAAATGCGCCATGTGAACAAGGTTTGTTACCGCATCGTTAGGGGATAGCCACCAGGTGTCCAATAATGGTTAGGACCCCACTAGTCACATGCTAACCGTTGCCAACTTTGCGCATTATACTAACCGCGAGCAATTTCGACTTTATTATATGGTTATATTTGGGTTTTTTGGTGTAGTTTGTTCAAAATTAATAACAAGACCATGTAACCTTATCCCTAAGGTGGAAAAACATGGTTATACTGAAACCAACAAACCCTAAAATCAACTAATTCATTCCTAAACTTAGTGGAGGGAGTTCGAATGCATCTGATAAGTTATAAAGGTAGTTTTGTTCATGAAGAGAAGGGAGAGTGGCTTTGGATTTTGTATGCAGGTTCTGGAGGTTATAGTCGATTTTGTTTTCAATGTAAGAGGAGCATCCGACGTGAGAATTGGGAACTGTGATAGGTGTGGAAAGTTGGTTCAGAGAGCTATCCTTTGACAATGACCAGAAGTGCCTTCGTGCACATTCAGCTCAGTCAAATTTCTGTGTAATTTGACCTCTTTGGTTTCAATCCTAATAAAGCGGTTGCCCATCTTGAAAGCGGACCTGGAGATGTAGTCCATCAATGATGAACTCCATAATAAATATTGTTGTCTGGTATCGCTGTGTTTTTGTTGTTTTCACTTCTGTTTTGCATCTTACCTATGTTTTATCAACTGTCCTAAAGTCATTCTTCTCAAGCAGTTCTCACGATTTCAACACTTTCATTTAACATTCTATTCATTAATGGCGTAATCAATTATACATTAGTTTTAACATATGATATTTTCATATCATATAATTTGGTATCATAGTAGTTTGCATTTGTAGAATTTGCTGTTGAATGTTAACTAGGTTAAATTCGCAACGTGGAGAAGGAATTCTTGAGCAGATTGATCCAGAGATTTGAAAGAGACGAGTCATTCATAAGTCGACCATGACAGGATCTGATGCAGGTGAAAATACTGAAACTAAGATGAGTGATGAATAGTGTCAACAAGCATTCTTGACTATGCAACAAATCTTGGGAGAACTATACAAAAACAAAAAGGTGAGAGATGTAGCTTCTTCTTCAAAAACATCGAAGAAGGAAAAAAGGTAAAAGAAAGGCTAATAAACCACCTTCACCTCCATCATCTCCATCATCATCATCATCTTCTTCTTCTTCCAGTGTAGAATCTAAAACAAAAAAGAAACCTAAGAAAACATCTCTTTTGAAACTTGATGTAAAATTTGAATTACCTATTTATGATGGTGAAATGAATCTTGAAAAGCTAAATAACTGGATTAAGCAGTTAGAAGTGTATTATCGTATTCAGAACATTTCTGATGATAAAACAAAAATTCAATTAGCTACACTTAGAATGGGAGGAACAACTTTAATCTGGTGAGAAAGTAAAACTCATATATATGTAAAGGGAAAAGGAAAAGTCATCTCTTCATGGTCTAAGTTTTTAAAAGCTCTTAGGAAACAATTCTATCCTTTGGGATACATGCAGCAACCTATTATTGATTGGTAGCATTTGAGATAAGGTAAAGGGCAGAGTGTTTAGGAGTTTACTCAGGAGTTCGGAAAGAAAGCATTGGCGCTTGGTATATCATTGGATACATGTGAAACTTTATTAAAATACATCAGTATTTTACATTCATATTTGCAACATATATTATTGATGTTTAATCCTGATGATTTTGATGAAATGTGTGTTCAAGCCATACATATTGAATCAAGGGTCAAACCATTCAAGTTTTCATCGCAATTATCCAAAGAGTTGGAAATCAAATATTCCAATGATAGTAAGGGGAAGAACAACTTGAAGAGAAAGAAATCAACGATAGCTCAGAAGGAAAGACCTACTTGTTCTCATTGCCATAGAATTGGTCATGATGAATGTAAGTCTTGGAAACTTCATCCAGAACTTAAGCACAAAAAATTCCTTAAGGAGAAGGATGAAAAGAAGGAAATTGCAGCATTCCAGCAAGATCTAGGTTCATATTCAGGTGATGGAAGGAGGATAATTTCTATGGTTATGACATGTAAAACTTCTAACACTAGTTCAAGTTCGAATACTGTTGCATCTTCATCAAACATAAATCCTTTAAATGAGGATAAAGATTTGAATTATTTAACATAAATATAACTTCTAAGCACACAATGATATATACAATGTTTGACAGTGGATCACATGCCAATTTAATCTCTGAATATCTAGTTAAGGATTTAGGTTTGGAGACACAGAATCATCCAAGACCTTACCCATTAGGATGGCTAAATAAATCAACTCAGATCAAAGTTACAAAACAATGTCGATTAAGATTTGCCATTATAGCTAATTACATTGATGAAGTGGAATTAGATGTGGTTCCAGTAGACATATGTGGAGTTGTCTTAGGAAGTCATTATCTTTATGATCGTGATGCAGTATTTTACAAAAGAGAGCATACATATCACCTTAAGAAAGATGGGGTTGAATTTATTGTTAAGACACATCAAAACAAAAATCTCTTGAATTTATTTGTTGCTAATCAGATGAAGCAATTAATAAGTTCAAATAAAACATTTGTAATCATGTGTGTAAAAGAACAATATAAACATCGACAAGATGTTTGTTCAAGTTATGAGTCTCAGCTTAAAGATAGTTTGATCAAACAGGTAGAAACTTTTCCAGTTCTATTTAAAGAAACCAAACATCTTACTCATAAGCAGGGAATACAACATGAATTACAATTGATGCCTAATCCTCCTCTTGCTAATGTCAGAATGAATCAATTCAGTTCAAGTTTGGAAATTAATAGTTACAACGATGCAAGTCAGTATTGGGGAAATTCGGTGTTAAATTTCTCTTGTATTGTGTCACCATTTCATGTTTCAAACAGTTTGGAAGCCTCTTTTCAAGTGGAGAGGAAGCCTAGTTGTTTTCATATCAAAGCCTTTTCTAAAGCGTTATCAAAGTATCCAATACATTTAAGGGAAACTTATGCATTAGGGGAAAGTGCTAGTCAATGGAAACATCATTTAATGAATAAGGAAACAGTGATTCAAACAAATCAACAGCTAATTCAATACTTTCAAAAACAAAGTAAGTTGCAACAGTTGTCACCTTACAGTTTATGGGTTTATTGCAGCAAGTTCACTTAGTAATCAGGAAGAAGGACAATATATCTAGTCAAGTAGCTGGTTTGAGGTCAAAAATGTCTTTTATTGTCTCTGTCATTCCAGAAAATAGATTGTTAATACATGTCAATGGTATTGAATAATATCCTGTAGAGACTGTTTTCAAAGATGATTATGAATCACTAACTCATGGTATTTCGTGGAAATAAATCAATTGCCATGTTCATAACAGGTTGTTTCACCATCATCACAAGTTGTCCATATTGCATATGGATGGAACATGTCACCGATTCAAAATGTGCCATAGTCAACATCATCAGGGTCATCACTTACAAGTGATTGATCGAATGTATTGCTACATCATCAGGACAAGGTGGAAATTGAGGGAGTTCTACCCTCATCGACTATTTGTTTATTCAAACTTTTGTGGTCCAAAAGCTTTCAAGTGGAGAGGATTGATCCAGGAGGATCTTTTCAGACTAGTTACACAGTTTCAGTTTCTTTGTTAGTGTTCAATTCCGTGTCGCCAACTTCGACAATGTTGTTTACGGTTCAGGTTCTCCAAGTGATGTTAATGGTTTTCTTGGTGATGGTTTTTGTATCTGGTTGTCGACAAGTGTTCATCATCAGCTCCTCTAGGGTTGATAATCGACATGGGCGTGTCATCCGTTGCAAGGGTTTTGATATGGGTTTGTTGTCATATGATGTTTGTCGTAAATGTCACTTTGTGACAATTTGATGTAAGTGGTTGATGTGGTCTTCATGGTCGTCACGACCTTCTTCAAGTTCTTTTGACATGGTGATGGTTTCTAGTTTTACAACATTATAATACACCTATTCTAAATGTTTGATCCTAAACCTAAACCCTAGAACCTATGTCTAAAGATGTAAGACCTAACACATCAACCTAACACCTAAGACATAATGCATAACCCTAAGTCTAATGACCTAATGGACCATGTTACATTCCAAAAACTATGTTCAAAACCCTAAATCCATACATTAAAAGGCCTAACCCTAAAGTCCTACAAACCTAACCCTAATCCTATACCTATCGTACATGTTATATCGCAAATCTATGAATTAAAACAATACATAAATGCCATAAAACCTAAGTTAATAACTCTCGTCCTATTGTAAATACATTACAAAACATTGCAAAAAAAAAATATGACATTCCCTAACTGCAAGGATAGACCACGTCGGAACTGGGTCATATGAACGATTATGAATAAACCGTTAGAGTCAGGGATTGAGGCTAACCACAGCAGGGAAGTCACAACCGTTATCATGTGAACAACATTGTGGTAACCGCCAAAGTCACCATATACCGTCAATGGAAATGTACCATGTGAACAAGGTTTGTTACCGCGTCGTTAGGGGATAGCCACCAAGTGTCCAACAATGGTTAAACCCCCACTGGTCACATGCTAACCGTTTCCAACCCCGCGCATTATATTGACCGCAAGTGGTTTTGACTTTATTATATGGTTATATTTGGTTTTCTTGGTGTAGTTTGTTAAAAATTAATAACAAGACCATGTAACCTTATCCCTAAGGTGGGAAAACATGGTTATACCGAAACCAACAAACCCTAAAATCAACTGATTCATTCCTAAACTTAGTGGATGAAGTTCGAATGCATCTGATAAGTTATAAAGGCAGTTTTGTTCATGAAGAGAAGGGAGAGTGGCTTTGGATTTTGTATGCAGGTTCTGGAGGTTATATCCAATTTTGTTTTCAGTGTAACAGGAGCATCTGGAGTCCGAATTGGGAACCATGATAGGTGTTAGAAAGTTGGTTCAGAGAGCTATCCGTTGACAGTAACCAGAAATGCTTGTGTGCACCTTCAGTTTGGTCAAATTTCTGTGTAATTTGACCTCTTTGGTTTAAATCCTAATAAAGCAGTCGCCCATCTTGAAAGTGAACCTGAGAGGTAGTCCATCAGGTATGAACTCCATTATAAATACCGTTGTCTGGTATCGCTGTGTTTTTTCTATTTTCACTTCTATTTTTCATCTTACTTATGTTTTATCAATTGTCGTAAAGTCATTCTTCTCAAGCAGTTCTCACGATTTCAACACTTTCAGTTAACATTCTATTCATTAATGGTGTAATCAATTCTACATCAGTTTTAACATATGATCATTTTAGATCAGTACTCCAGACCCTTTTTCTCCTAGAATTTGAGATTCTGGATGATTTTTTTGAACATACCTGGATGGAGCCTTTTCCCTTCCAGATGTATCTTCTTTTGATTCTTCATTGGTTTCTTCCTCTCTATCACTTCAATTTGATATGGGAAAGCATTCACCATCTTCATTATTATGATCTTCCTTTGCTAATGTCTCCTATTTCAAATTTCTACATTATTCATCGATTACAATGTCAATGCATTCAACAATTTTTGGAAGTCTCTTATTATAACATTTGTATTCTTTACTTCTAGATGAATAACTAAGAAATATTCCTTCGTCTGCTCTGGGTTCAAACTTACCAAGTTTTTCATGAGTCTTTTTTATTAAACATTTTCTTCCAAAAACTCTGAAGTGTTTTACAGGGGGAGGCTTACCATACCAAAGTTCATATGTTGTTTGATCATTATTTACATGTATATGAACTTTATTGAGAATATTTACTACAGTATGTGCAGCTTCACCCCAGAAGGTGTCAGAAGTTCCAAAATCATCAAGCATAGCTCGAGCCATTTGTTGAACTTTTCTATTCATTCTTTCCACCACGCCATTTTGTTGAGGAGTTATGGCAACAAATAACTGTCTCTTTATTCCATGTTGTTCACAAAATTTAAAAAATAAATAAATTCATTTGATATGAATTCTCCTCCCCAATTAGATCTAAGACATTTGATTTTTAGATCTAATTCATTTTCAACTAAATCTTTGAAGACTTTAAACTTTTCAAATGCTTCATATTTATGTTTTAGTAAACCAATCTAGCACATTCTATGAATAAAATGTAGTATTCTTCTCCACGAGGTGACTTTTTCCTTGTTGTTCCACACAAATCAATATGAATGAGTTCAAGAGGCTTACTTGTTGATCCTTCTTTGGAATTGAATTGAACTCTAGTTTTCTTACCGAATTGACATGGTTTGCAGATGGTATTTTCTGGGATGATGATGTCTGGAAGATCATGAACAACCTTGAGCCTGCATGATTTTCTTATTTGAGAAAATCGTATATGCCCCAATCTTCTGTTCCATAACCAGTTCTCTTCTGTTTTGCTGAGATAAAATTGTCCTTGACCTCCTTTTAGTATATTTAGATTGCTTAGAGTTAGTATACCTTTGATAATGGTCTTTCCTGTGTCAAGCTCACGAGCCACAAATTCTTTTGATCGAAACACAACTTCATTCCCTTGATCACACATTTGACTAACACTCAATAATTTATGCTTTAAACCATTAACATACATAACATTTCCATCTTTAACCTTTTCTTTTAGATAATAGAACCTTTACCCTTAATGACAGTTGGTGTGTCATTTCCAAAGGATACATTCTTTTCCTTTTCTAAAGCATTTTATGAAATGAGTTTATCTTTATCACATGTCATGTGTTTTGAGCATCCACTATCATTGTACCACTGATTTTCTTATCCATTCGCAAGGAGTGTTATGCCACATCTTTCTACATGTAATTCCTTATTTTTCCATACCTTAGAGTTTGATGATATTTGATCCTTTTGATATGTTGGCCGAAATTTTCTCCTACATTCAGATTCTCCATGACCAAAGTTATTGCAAAATGAACATTCAATTTCATCTTCAAGAGGTGACAAGTTGTTATAAGAGCTCTTCTTGATTCCTGTCACACTCCTTTGTTTTCTTGTGTCTTCAGTCATGATAGTTTTGTAAGCAACACATTGAGCAACCTTATGACTGAAGTTATGGCATGAAAAGCATTGTCCATTAAAGAAGAAATTTATGTGATCATAAAATCTTTTGGTATTGTTCACCTTTTGGTTAGTTCTTCTATTTATGTTCACCCTTGGAGTAAAATGAGTATGATTTATCTAGGAAGTACCTTTAGGCTTTTGCTGAGGATTGACACATTTTTGATTGGTTTTTGTTGCATTAAGAAAGCTTATGGTGATGGCTGAAGACTTTTATGGTTGGGATGTTTCTCCAGTGTATCCAAGACCAATATTTATAAGAGGAGAATGATGAAACTTGATGATTTCATCTAAGTTTTCTGATCCTTTATAAAATCTAAGATTCAAAGATTTTGTCTTCTCAAGTTCCTTTCTTAGACCCACTACTTCACACTCTAATTTTTCTTTGTGTTTTTCCCTTACCATGAGTTGAGGGATTTTATCCCCTAGGGCTTTTGGGTGGAACCCTAGCAGACTGAAAGTTGTCTGAACAAAGAAACATGCACATACACAGCCATTATGCTAGCAAAAGCTAATTCTAAGGTAAGAAGGACGTACCTCAGGTCCTATGTTTGGGTAGTTCCTCAAGGGTCCAAACCCTTCTTCACGTCCCTTTCGCTCCCTTGCCCTGCAAAACCAACAATTCCAAAGAATGCAGCAGTATATGGACAAAGATTTATACAAAACCATCTTTATGTTATACAAGAAAGGAGTTAGTTATAAACTTTTAGACATCCATTCATACATGAAATTAAAACATGAACATCATTAACATAAAGAAGAAGCATATCGGGAATCAAGACGTGTTTCTTTATTAGACAAATAGAAAGTACAAAAAAGAGTAATATCACCTGAGCAACCTCTGCAGACTCAAAGCTCAGCCTCCTTCTGGATCCGTCCCGCCTCAAGCCTCTAGCATATCTCCTTCCAATACTCACTCCAAGATGTCATAACTA
>APFE030566778.1:0-12922 GCA_000404065.3 Pinus taeda | reverse complement strand
TTGTGCGTCGACACTTAATATGTATATGGGGACTCACAAGTTCTCATCAATAGTCTATTGTCAAACCATGACTTCTCCCGTCCACATCTTTCTGCTTGGATTGCCCAGATTAACATTCTTCAAGGTACTTTCACTACGATCACTCTTTTGCACATATTTCACGAGAAGAATCAAGTTGTTGGCTCGTTGTCAAAGCTTAGGATCGTTGATAATTATGGTATCATACACTATACTTATTTGGAGGATGAGACAATATAGGTTGAGGGCTCTTTTCCCCTCCCATAGTTAATCTTTTCTACTTTCAAATTTTTGAACTATGCTAGTATATATGGTTATGTTTCCTCATTTTGATTCTTAGGCAATTTGGATTGGAAAGACAATATTTTCCTTTATGTCAAGTAGACAATGTTGTTTAACTCTCTTTAGACTATGGAAGGATGTGTATTAAACAATTTTTGCTTGGTCTGCTGGTAGATCTATGAAAGCTTGTTGTACTTATGATACATTGAATATATGCATTGGTACATAATATAAACCAGTGTCTTTTTCATCTAAAAAAAGGGTTATATTTTACATGAATACCATTAGTTTTCAATACCATGAGCTATTGTTATTTTTATTTTTTATTTATTTTTATAGGGATATATTTATTTTGTTATTTCTATTTTTATTTTAACCAGTTAAATTTTTACATTACATATATTAATATTTATTATTGTATTTATTTTATACAATTTATTTATTATTTTTATGTAATTTAACCTAATCAAAATGTTAAATATTACATTACAACATATCTTTCACATTGGGTTGGAGAACACATAAAAAATAGTAAAGGCATAAAGATTTGATCACAAAATATAAAACAACTAATAAAATATTGTATTGTTGAATGTTATTATCAAAAATTAAAAAATATGATTAACAAACATTGTTTATATTAACATATATACACTTTAATATATATATGTGTGTGTATGTGTGTGTTTATATGATATAATATATATATATATATATATATATATATATATATATATATATAATATATATATCATTATATATATTATATATTATTATAATTATATATATGTTTTGATAATATTTTTAATTCATGAAAATGGAAAATATTAGAAAAAGGAAAAAATAAAAATCAATAAAAAGGAAAAAGCTAAAAACAAAAAATTAGTTAAATAATAGAAATAGAATTGTTAACAACTCCGTAAATAAGCTTCCAACCAATCACCTTACAAATAAATTAAATTTAAATAATAATAGTAAATAACAAAAATTGAGTACACCTCTGATATATATATTAGTGGTGAACTGATCTTACTTTCCACCCTTTGTTTTCTATGTGATTTCTCGAAAAAATAAAAAACAAACTAATAAGAAATCAAAATCAAAACTGAATGTGTAATACCATGTCTATAGCACTAGCAAATACAATAATAAAAATATTATCTTATGAATTATTTCCTTTTACAAATAAAAATAATACCAAATTTTAACACTATTTTATTTTATAAAACTAACAAAACAGTAATATAAATTTATATAAACGATCAATTAATAACACATATTACTTATATACTTTAAAAATCTAAAAAGCACATAATAAAATATGATTTTAAAATATCTATATTAATAAATTAGATCATAATTATTATATTTTTACTTAATTCAAAAACATTATATTCATATGAAATTAACACAGTATTATAAACTGATTTTTTAAATTTGAAAATGGATTGATTTTATGGTAAGCAAGTAATTTGATCAAGGGTTAGTTCCATTTTGTGAAGAGATTTAAGACTTGGAAAAAATCTGACTCTATCTTTTTTTTTTTTTTTCCTTGCTTTTCATGTTGTTTGTACAATCCTTGTCATTATAGCCGACGTTGTAGGAGGGAGTAGCACTCCCTCTTGTTAGGGTCCTATATTATAGGGATTTTAGTCATTTCAGTCTTTCTATGTATTTGAGGTCAATTTGTAAATGCCAATCTTGATTTCATGAGTATTATGGTTTAAAAGGGTCTTTTGTGAATAAGGTTTAGGATTAAATCTCATGAAAAGGTTCTAAGATTGAAAGAGTCCTATTTGGTCAAGGAAAAGTTTAGTGTCATGAGAGACCATCATAAAAAGGGTAATCATAATGGATAATTGGTCATGTCATGAGAGATTTGGTCATCATGAGTTTGTTATGTTGAGTCATGTCAGTTATAGGGATTAGTTGTGGTCAGTCTTGTCATGCTACCATTATTTCAAAAACATCACTTATCCATATTTCACATCTAGAAGTGGATCATCATTACTTTAAAAGAAGATCCTATAATGTATGAATGTTTCAAAAGTGCCTTTTCACTTTCATTTCAATCAGTTCAAACTATTACCTGCTCTGAAACACTTTGGAGGATGAGAAGAGGAATATTTCTATTTTCCATTGAAGCTGCTACAAAAGTTGGATTTTGATGTGTTTCTGCTATGAGGGGTAATTTTCAAAGATGGAGGTTTATAGTGTAAGCAAAGGTTTTTAAATAGGTTTCCAATGGACATTCAGAAGTCCAAAAGATGAGCGGAAGCATGGTAACCAATGAATTGTTGCGCCATTGTTAAAAGCATTAGGGTTTAATTAAAAATCAAATTTTTGGAATTATTTTTGTGTGTGGGAACTTAAAAGAGGTTTACAAGGGTGGAAACATCATCAATCATCCATTTTTGCTCAACGAAAGTTCAAGCATGTGATTAAATCCATGCAAAGACAACTCATTGCGCAAACGTATTTTCACTATATCTCTTAAACCCTGTATCCGTTTCCCATGAAATTTTTATAGGACATGGATGGGGGTAAGATAAATACACTCACTTAAATTCAGGTCAAAATTCTTCACGTTTTTCGAGAAATGAACCACTGTCATCTACAATCATTTTTGGATTTTCTTATTTTCGTGAGTCATATTTGGCTCAAATGTTTTTTGGAGAAGGTTTATAATGATATTAACTTTCTATAAAAAAAAAATAGCTTAATCTGGCTTACCATTTAGGAAATATTCAAAAAATATAATCATTGCACAAAGGAGGCAAGAGAGGTGCTATGCAAGTTTGTTGTGAAAGGGAGATAGTGGTTCGAAGGCATGTTTTCAGTTTCAAAGTTGTTTCATGAGTTCATAACATTCTCAGGGATATTTCAAGACAACCCATTAGTCTCATCCTTTCAGAGATGGACCAAAGGTATACACAACTTGGATTGTTGCGCAGCTGGAGATTTGCTATAAGAGTTGTTTGCACTCTTTAATTTCCTTTTAGGTTGAAAAAAAAAATTACAAAGGTAACCACAAACCACTTTTAGGCTAGAATCTAGTCCTTATAGCCTTAGAGAGGGCTCTCTCACTAAGTTTTTCTCAGTCAATTAAATGACTAAATGATTTCTGATCTTAGGTTATTTATGCAGATCATCAAAGTGATTTTTTTTTTAAAGTCGTGGCTACAGGGTGAAAGAGAGAATCATTGGGCATGGAGTCAAAATAATGTTCCGTAACCAATCACAATCAACAAAGCAATTTGAACTAGGGCAACGTAGGCATATTCCTAGATCTACAAAATTTATTGTAGTGTGGCTGGAATGAAATGAGAGTAAGGATCCATTAAATATAAAGCATATATAGATGAATTCTATATCTAACTTCAGAAGAAAACACTGACATTGTTTGACAAGCATGAGAAGGGTACCAATGTAAATTTTGCAACATAATTTTCTTTCAAAAAAAGAAAAAGAAAATTACATGTGAATACTAGAAGGGAAGAGAAATCACAAAGAGAAGCACATCACTATTATGTCTGACACAAGAATCCTGGAACAAAACTGTCTCTGTATTGATGTATTAATCATTGTTTAAAACTTTATCCACTGCTTACGAAGTTTTCAAAAGATACACTCTATTCACTCCTAAATCCAACCCTTTCTACATTTAGATTCATGAATTATAGAAAATATTCTCTTCCTGAATCAAAGGGGGTTGAAATCCACCCATTCCACCAATACATAAAACTAATTACATGAGAATAGAAAAACAAAAACCACTTTCCTAGGTTCTAGGAAACTACCTTTGACCTATTTATTACAACTTGCTTACACATCAAACACATTGAACTTGTACAAAAAAATCATATTAAAAGTATTCAAATGGCAAATAATATTTGATGTGGTCATAAAAATCATTTTTTTGAATGTTGGAGTGAAGAATTTTTCAAAAAAAGGAAACTATCTCTACACGTAGCAGATCTACTGTGAATCTCCATTAGTGCAATAGTCCGGGTTGTGCATACCTCTGGTCCATCTCTGAAATGATGAAACTAATGGGCTATCTTGAAAAGTCCCTAAGAATGTTATGAACTCATGAAACAACTTTGCAACTGAAAACATGCCTCTGAACCACTATCTCCCTTTCACAACAAACTTGTGTAGCACCTCCCCGACCTCCTTTGTGCAACGACTATATTTTTTGAATATTTCCTAAATGGTAAGCCAGATTAATATGATTCTTTTTATAGAAAGTTAATGTCATTATAAACCTTCTCCAAAAAACATTTGAACCAAATATGAAGAACAGATTTTGAGAAAATCCAAAAATGATTGTAGATGACGGTGGTTCATTTCTAAAAAACGTGAATATTTTTTACCTGAATTTAAGTGAGTGTATTAATCTTACCCCCATCCATGTCATGTAAAAATTTCATGGAAAACAGATATAGTGTTTAAGAGATATAGTGAAAATACGTTTGCGCAGTGAGTTGTCTTTACATGGCTTTAATAACATGCTTGAACTTTGGCTGAGCAAAAATGGATGATTGATGATGTTTCCACCCTTGTAAACCTCTTTTAAGTTCCCACACACAAAAATGATGCCAAAGCTTTGATTTTTAATTAAACCCTAATTCTTTTAATAGTGGCGCAACAAGAAGTGCAACATTCATTGGTTATCATGCTTCTGCTCATCTTTTGGACTTTTGAACATGTTGGGCAGGTGGAAGACAACCCATAAAACATTGGAAACTTGTTTAAAAACCTTTGCTTAAGCTGTAAACCTCCATCTTTGAAAATTACCCCTCATAGTAGAAACACATCAAACTCCAATTTTTGTAGCAGCTTCAATGGAAAATAATAGTGTTCATCTTCTTGTCCTCCAAAGTGTTTCAGACGAGACGATAATTTTGAATGATTGAAATGAAATTGAAAAGGAACTTTTGAAACATTCATACACTATAGGATCTTCTTTTAAAGTAATGATGACCCACTTCTAGATGTGAAATATGGATAAGTTATGTTTTTGAAATAATGGTAGCATGACATGACTGACCATAGCTAATAGGGTTAATAAGTCATCAATTTACCTTTTCCATGAGGGGCATGCTAGGCACACCAACACTAGGTGCCAATAGGTGCCAAGTGCCAAGTGTCAATGCATTCTAAGTGAAAAATATTCCTTCGTTTCTTCTCATCTAGTTTCCAACAATTGATCTCAAACAAATTTAATATTAAACCATGCCAAAGCATACCAAGTCATCTCAACGCATGCCAAACATGCTAAGACTTTCCAATTCCAACATGTGCCAAGTGCCAATGTGCGCCAAGGAGTGTGATGCATGCTATGAAGTGGTAGAGCATATCAAAGAGTGCCAAGGTGTGTTAGAGAGTGCCAATGCATGCTGAGGAGTGTTAGGGAGTACTAGGAAAACATAAGGGAGCACTAGGTAAAAATGCATGGAAGTGAATGAATATGAGGGTGTGTCAGGGAGTGTCAATGAGTGCTAATTGTCATGCCAAGGAGGGAGTGACAAGGTATGTTAAGCATAGATAAGGCATGCTAGGGAATATCAGGGCATGTCAAGAAGTGCTAGAGTGTGCTAGGTAGTTCTGGGGTGTGCTAACATGTGCCAAATAGTGTCAAGGCATGCCAAGTGTTGAGACATGCTAGGACGTGCAGGGTGCCTGATTATGCCAATATGCATCAAGGAGTTTCAAGGAAAAAAAAGGAATAACCAAGCTAAAATGTAAGGAAATGAACACATAAGAGGGTTAATAAGTCGGGACTTTATCTTTTTCAAAAGGGGCATGCTAGGCACACTAATAATATGTTCCAATACATGCCAAGTGCCAATGTGTGCCAAGTGTTAATGTTTGTCAATGCAATAGTATGCCCAAGGTATTCCAAGGCATCTTAGGGACTACAGGGCATGCCAAAACATGATAGGGGAGTGCTATGCTATTTTAGGTCATGCCAACATGTGCTTGGGCATCCTACTCATGGAAAGATGTTCTAGGTACAAAGATGTCCTAGGCACAAAGATGTTCCAAGACATGTGAGGTGCCAAGGAATGTTAGTGTACTGTTCCAAAGCATGTTAAGGTTTGCCATGAGTTTTGAGGAGTGCTAGGTCTCTCTCATTAATAGAATTGACAGAGCTTGATTATGTGTTAAATATTATAGTTTCTACACACACTAGTGGAACTTTATTTAAAGGAAATTTTCTAGATAATAAACATAATTGAGATGAATCATGTGTTGACTCACAGGAAAACTATATTCTTATGACTTGAGGGAAATGATACACACTAATTACTTCTTAACAAATTCACTGACTTTAACCACTATGAACTTGGACACATAATGAAAAAGACTCCACAACAATGGTCTTAAATTATTATCTTTTGACAAAAAAATATAGTAACAAGTACATAGCGTCATCAAAAACTCATTGGAATGATCAATGATGACGCACATTTTTTGACCGTCACCAAAAGTAACCAAAAAGAGCATTGGTGGGGGTCAATAAAAGATCGTCACTAGAAGTGTCACTAAACAAAGAATTAGTGATCAGCCTTTAACGAACCTCACCAAAAGTGTCACCAAAAAGAGAATTAGTGACAGGCCTTTAACAACCCTCACCAAAAGTGTCATTGAAAATGGCTTTGGTGACAAACCTTAAAGGACCATCACTATATACACTTACAGCAACATTTTTTTAAAGACTGTCACCATATGCGACATTGGTGATGAACCTTAAAGGTCAATCACAGGCATGAAGCATCATCAAAAACTCATTGAAATGATCAATGATGACGAACATTTTTTGACAGTCACCAAAAGTAACCAAAAGGAGCATTGGTGAGGGTCAATAAAAGATCATCACTAGAAGTGTCACCAAAGAGAGAATTAATGATGCGCCTTTAACGACCCTCACCAAAAGTGTCACCAAAGAGAAAATTAGTGACAAGCCTTTAACGACCCTTACCAAAAGTGTCACCAAAGAGAGAATTAGTGACAGGCCTTTAACAACCCTCACCAAAAGTGTCATTGAAAATGGTTTGGTGACAAACCTTAAAGGACCATCACTATATACACTTACAACAACGCTTTTTTAAAGACCATGACCATATGTGACATTGGTGACAGACCTTAAAGGCCTGTCATAGGCATGAAGTGTCATCAAAAACTCATTGGAATGATCAATGATGATGAACATTTTTTGACCGTCACCAAAAGTAATAAAAAAAAGAATTGGTAAGGGTCAATAAAATATCGTCACTAGAAGTGTCACCAAAGACAGAATTAGTGATGGGTCTTTAATGATCCTCACCAAAAGTGTCACCAAAGAGACAATTAGTGACGATCCTTTAACGACCCTCACCAAAAGTGTCATTAAAAATGGCTTTGGTGAAAAACCTTAAAGGACCATCAATATATACACTTACAACAACGTTTTTTTAAAGATCGTCACCATATGCGACATTGGTAACAGATCTTAAAGGTTTGTCACAGGCATGACCCTCACCAATGAGATTTTTTCTTGTAGTGTGACTCAGCATAACAAACTCATGATGACCAAATCTCTCATGACATGACGAATTACCCCTTATGATTACCCCTTTTATGATGATCTCTCATGACACTAAAGTTTTCCTTGACCAAATAGGCATCTTTCAATATTAGAACCTTTTCATGAGACTTAATCCTAAACCTTATTCACAAAAGACCCTTTTAAATCATAATACTCATGAAATCAAGATTGGCATTTACAAATGACTTCAAATACATAGAAACACTGAAATTACTAAAATCCCTATAATGTAGGACCCTAACAAGATGGAGCTCTACTCCCTCCTACAATTTCGTCTACAATAACAAGAATAGTAGAGACAACATGAATAGCGAGAAAATCAACAAAAAGAATAAGGTAAGAATTTTTCCAAAATCTTAAATCTCTTCACAAAACAGAACTAACCTTGATTAAATTACTTCCTTACTGTAAAATCAATCCATTTTCAAAATTAAAAAAAAAAAAGAGTTAGTTTATAATCCTATGTTCTTTTTAATTTCATAAAAAAAACATTTATGAATTATAATAGTTTTTGAATATATTAAAAATATATATAAATATATATAATTGATTTATGATACTTAATTATTTAAATAGATATTTAAAATCATATTTTATTTTAATTACGTTTTTTTAAATTTTTTAAAGTATATAAGTTAATATGCTATATAATTGATGTTCATAAATTTATTATATAAGTTTATATTACTCCTTTTTAGTTTTATAAAATAAAATAGTGTTAAAATTTGGTATTATTTTTATTTGTGAAAGGAAAAAAATCATAAGATAATATTTTTTTTATTATACCTGTCACAGATATGGTACATTTAGTTTTGATTTTGACTATTTATTAGTTTGTTTTTATTTTCTGGAGAAATCACATAGAAAATAAAGGGTCGACTCGTTTCGAACTTAAATCTAGGTTCATCATTAAAACCAAGATGAGAAGCAAGATCAACTAACCACTAATATATATCTCAGAGATGCAACAGTAAATTTCCAACGGTCAATTGGGAATTCAATTTTTGTTATTTACTATTATTATTTAAATTTATTCATTTGTAAGGTGATTGGTTGAGATCTTATTATGAATTGTTTAACAACTTCTATTGCTATTAGTTACTAGTTTTTGTTTTTTGTTTTTATTTCCCTTTTTTATTTTTATTTTTCCCTTTTCCATTATTTCCAATGTATTTTCCATGAACTATAATTTTATTACACAATTATCACTGGAATATATACTTATATATATTATATATATATATATTAGGCTATTTATTATTAACAAAAAACACACACACACACACAACATAATATAAACAATGTACGTTAATTCATATTTTTTAATTTTTGATAATGACATTCAACAATACAATATTTTGTTAGTTGTTTTATATTTTGTGATCAAATCTTTATGTCTTTACTATTTTTTATGTGTTCTCCAATTGAGTGTGAAAGATATGTTGTAATGTAATATTTAACATTTTGATTAGGTCAAATTTTATAAAAATAAATAAATAAATTGAAATAAAATAAATAAATAAATAAAAAGATTAATATAATGTAATGTAAAATCCCTAAGATTTAGCTCAACTCGTCGAGTCCCCATTGTTAAGTACCTGCCGATTGGAAGGTCACAAGGTCAATTCTCATCGACACCCTTGGGGTTAGGCCTTGCTAGTCTAGCCTAAGGGCTTTAAAAGATTCCCTTAAGGGTTGATCTACCCAGATTTTCCGTGGACGTAGCGACCACCCATGAACCACCTCTAAAAAAAAAGTAATATAAAAAATTTAGCTTGGTTAAAATAAAAATATCCCTATAAAAATAAAAGAAATAAAATTTTACATCCATGTTTTAGGAGGATTCATGACAACAACTCTCAAAACTCCAAGACCACAATGACTTAATAGATACGCACCTCCACATGACTTCACCATGCCCTTGCAAAGTCAAAGACTATTAGTATGCCTCTAACTTAGCTAAAAACATGGAGACAATGGTTAATTCTGAGGGAATGGAACCCTAAGCCTAGCGAGGAGACAGAGACAAAATTTTGGTGGAATCCTCAACAAAGAATCATCCCGATATCCAATTTAGCTAATAAATTGCAATGGTGTTATAGACCAAGTAGTTCCTTTTCCATCCGTGAGGTCTCTTACCCACAAAAATTAGTAACCCCAGAGGAGAAAAAAGATCTCCTACATTTGATAACCAACTAGCTAGTAACCGTTGACACTCACTGATTGATGATGATATTCCATATGCCTCCTCCATCTGCATCAGCTACATGCCTCTCATCATCCAACAATACCACTTGGATGAAGGTGGGTTGTTGTTCAAAAGGTACTTTAATCATTTTGCAAGCAGGTGCTTATACTTGTTTGTTTTGTGAATTTAGTACGGACAAATGATTGATCTAGAAGATTGAATGATCTTGACTATAAATATGTTTTCTCAACTTCCCATAGGGGTTAATCTTTAGCCCTATCCCAGTGGAATGGCCCTTAAGGCCTAAGGATTATAGGAGGGGCACCACTTATAAAACTTGAATTGAGATAGTGTGTTCATTATCCCCTACATCATACTTGAAACTTTCCATGCCACATTACAAGCCCCATATGCCATCTACATTCTTTGAGTATGACTTTTCATTGGTTCATTGGGATTTGGCACCCTCATGTTCACACTCATTGAGTAGGGTCGAAAAAAATTGCCCTGTAGGCTAATGTAGCTAAAATAATGGAAAAAAAAAACATCATGGCCACAACAAAAGAAAAAGGAAGAAAATCAAAATGCAAAATGTGTTCAAGACATAAGATAGCATGTTGGAAAAAGAATAGAAAGAGCTCTACCATCCTCATTAGCCATCACCTGGTTCCTTAGCATATGATGCTCCTTTACATCAAAAAGAACCTATTGTAGTTGCAGCAACACCCTCTAAAATTTTGTCTTACACTCAATTTCAGAGTGTTCCTTAGTCTTTTACATTGTTGTCATGAACATTGAAGCTTATCTCATGAGCTTTCTTGTAGTTCTTTGTTCCGTTTTGCATGTTGGGTTAACTGTCATATTTTCGCATGTTTGGCTATTGTGTAATGTTTGCAAGCCTATTCTGATGGTTTCAAAGGTTTTTCTTTGTGTATATGAGTTGTTATGACTATGTAAGCATTTGTCGTACTCATACACAAAGTCTTGAACATTGTCACACAATTTTTGTCATGGTCATCCCAAAGTCTATCTTAAGTGCCGCACTTGTCACATCTTGTCATAAGGCACTCACATGGAGGGAAATGGTTTTTTCATGTGTTTAGATGATTTGTGTTGTCATTTCGTTAAAGTGTGCTAAGTGTGTGATCATAGTCAAGGTTCATCACAATTCATCACCTGTCCCAATGTTAGCCATTTTCGGAAAAACTTCCCGATCGAGCAACTTAGCCTCACTAGGCCCTAATTGAATTGTGCACTGTCCAATTTCATACCTTTAGGTTGTGACCTTTCTGCTTGATACTGTGCAATGCGCAATCCCTATTTCCCAAGATTGTTGCATTATGTAGTTCATGTGCCCAAGACCCGATCTTGACCCCCAGAATTATGCAGTTATGTCCTCCAACCTAGCTTGAATTGCACACTTCACATCTTCAAGCCTCAAGCTCATCCCATAAGTGCTTGAACTGTGTAGTCTTGTCCTTCAAGCCTCCCTAAGTTGCCCAATGTGAAGTATCAGAGCTTAAGCTTTTCCATTGGCTACTGGAATGATTCAATGTGCAGTCATTGAGCCTCTCTTGCTAGCCTGTCACTTGTTCCGTCCTTAGTTAGCGGATTAGAATGCATCATATTAGACAAGGGGGTTTTCAGATTGATGTCATCTCATCATGAGTGAATTACAGTAATAGGTGCATTATCAGGTCATGGAAAGATGATGGAGAAGGAGAACAAGGAGGGAAGCATGCCTAAAGACTCTCTTGCAGCTAAACTCACAAGCTAATCAATCAAGAGAAAGAAAAGGGACACAAGTTTTCGACTACCATCCAAGACTAAAGATCATTGAAGACTTTGCATCGCCAAGCCATGCGGAGGTGAAGAGAAAGCATCTTCAAGAAGACATCCAACACTTAGTATCAATAGTGACTTGACATTGCCACATCATCAAGCAGTCCATTTCAGTAGTCCCATGTCATGTTCTAAGTGGTCATATGCCACATCACTATTGTGGATCATGTATATTATATGCAACATGTATTTTAAAGTGTAAGTCCAAAGGACACACATGGAATGTAAAGAGTCATGTAAGTTGAAAATTAATTGGAAGTCAAACAATTATAAGGGTACTCAAAGAGTCACCCTTGGTTATATATATTCCTTCATTGTATGAGCAAAGGAATTTTTACCTTGGCTCCTCCCGCAATGCATTAGAGAGATGAACTAGTGCTTTGAGGAATAAGGAGTGGCTCCAATGCTTCACTATTGGGGCTAGTGATGTACATTGTAAAGACCTGTCTTGGAAATTTTACTTAATAACAAAAGCCTTCAAGGCCAACACGTTCTTCATGCATGGACTATGAATGTTTGTAAGACTATTCTACGAATGTTTGTATTTCATTTTTTCTTTCACATGTGCTAAAATAGTTGGACTATTTAGGTTATTTTAGGGCTTACCTTACTGAGAATGTGTTGTAATGGTTTTTATTGTTGTCATATCCTTGTGGACTATTCAGCAGGATATTAGATAGTTTTTTCTTCATTTATTTGTTGTAATGACCGTCGCATCCACTGTGGACTATTCTGTCAGATGTTAGATGGACCCTTCTGGTTCACGTGTGCCTCTTCCTAGGTGGTACTATTAACTTTCACTTAGAGGCTCACTTTTCTCCCCTCTCTGCAGTAGAAGAACCTTGACATAGTTGCAACTAAACACTCACCAAGCACACCCCCTTACTTTTTGAAGACACCTGTTACACTGAAATTTTTCACCATGACTATCTGCAGTTAATATGGCTCCATCAATAGTCATATTATCCTCCTTGTCAAGCCTCATACCTCTGCTCTTC
>APFE030566771.1:0-17421 GCA_000404065.3 Pinus taeda | reverse complement strand
CTGGAGCTCCGAAGTGCGATTTTTCTCCTTGCGCGAAGCTTTTTCGGCTTTTCTGGCTGCTGACGTAAGCACTGTGTCGGCTGTACGGCAGATGACGTCATCAGTGGGTCCCTCGTACAGCGCGACATGTTGGGGTACTGGTGGACTGTGGTGAAGAGACTCTGATGCGATATAGCGATATCGCGTCGGCGGGAAAGGGGGGGATCATTGGGTTGAGCGTGTGGTGCTTGCGATTGCCGATATGCGATATCGCGATATCGCATCGGGGAAGACAGAGGGGTGAACAGATTGGACACTCGGCGCTTGCGATCGCCGATCGTCGATTTTGCGATGTCGCATCGGCGGGGAACAGATGGGCAATGTTTTGCATGAAAGTGGGATGGCGAGGTTGCGATGCGAAAACGGCTTTCAAGGGGGAAAAGGTAAGTAAGTGGGTGTGAAGGGCTTTTGAAGTTTCGGAAGGGGTCCGACTACTTCAGGGGAATTTTATACTTAGGAAGGAGTCCATAGTATGTGGAAGGTGGTTTCGGAGGTTGGGTTCTTGCTTAGTTTCTGCTAAACTAAACAATTCCCGAGACTTGCTATGGTTAGTTTTCAACCAGGGGGGAATATTACATAGGGGAATTTACTTAGTATTAATACAGGGACGGGGAACATAGGGAGTTATATAATAATGTTAGTGGTTAACATGGAGATGATAAGAAAGCGCCAAGTTTGGGAAACTTAGGCTGTTGCGGGGGGGGTAGGACCATATTTCGGGAGAAGACATGGAACAACTTTGAGCAAAGCAGATCTTTACTCAACCAGAGTGATGAAGATGATGAACTAAAGAGGTGTCAAGCAAATCTTGACCTCTTTTTGGGGATGTTAGTTAAGGATTAAGGGAAAGCAGAGAAGGGGAGTTAGTTATACCTCATTTGAGCCTTTTGCTTACAAATCTTTGCTGATTATGTTCTGCATGATATGATACCTGCAAACTTGGAACTTGTCAGCCATTCAACAGCCTCAGAACTACCTACCCAGCCTACTTCCTAGCTTTTTTTCTTCTTTTGCTTGGGGGTGCACTTAGACTTGCAAACCCATCATACATTTTTCTTTTGATATCTTCCTATCTACCTACTACACTTATTTCTTCCAGAGCCCAGAATTAACTGTTGGACTCTTCTGTTTCTCTACCTATCTAAGAGTCTACCAAGATTAAACTGTTTGGATAGACTTACAATCTCTATATTCTAAAACACGGAATTTAAACCTGGGGAGACCAAGATTAAACTGTTTGGACCTCCCTTCAACTAAAAGTAGCGATACCAGGAAAACTTTTACAAAATTCGAAGGCAATTGAATGAATCTTGAAGTAGCCTTCTTTATTTGGAGACTGTCTGAGCAAATATGGAGCGTTGCAGCAAGCGAAGTACGACATATTTGGCCTGTGAAATGCCAATCATGAAAAATGAATACCTGCTGCAGCAGGAGCTAACAGTGGCTCCACTCGGGGATGGCTTCTCCTTGCGGGAAGTCAAGAACAACAGGCCAGAACGCCTTGATTTTCGTTTCTTGCTAGCCTCTGCAAAACTGGGAAGCATCGCCTGCTTTCTTCTGCGTGTTCCCGGTACTATAAACTCTAAAAAGTCAAAAAGTATGTACAAATCAATCATCACCTGCTCTTTTAAGCAGGGGGATCATTGTAGTGCTTCAACATTCGGCTGTTGATCGGGCCTTCTTCCGCTGCGCTGTTATCAAGCGATTTGAGAAAGTAGGTGTTATTGCCTTGCACAGCGCTGATAGTGTACGGACCTTTCCACAGAAAATCAAATTTAGCGTGTTTGCCCTTGTCTTCCCTCCTTGCATCCCATCTTAGGACTTTGCTGCCTACCCGGAAATCATCTGCTTTGGTTCTCCTGTCGAACATTTTTTTGAGTTTTTCCTGTAGACTTTGAGCTCTATTGAAAACTTCTTCTCTGGTTTGCTGAAGATGAATGGTCTGATTAATCCTTCTCTGCATGTCATTCGGTTCAGCCTGGATTTCTTGTAATAGTTTGATAGTTGGTATGCCCAGAGATGAAGGGAATCTAGCTTCCATGCCGTACACAAGTTCATAGGGGCTCATCCCGATGGATTTTTTGGTGGTCATTCGATCTGCCCATAGGGCGTTGATGAGCTTCTTGTGCCAATTCTTTTTGTTGTCTTCTAACATCTTCTTTATGATGCTGATGAGGCTCTTATTGGAGGACTCGGCCAGGCCATTGCCTTGGGGGTAATAAGCTGTGGAGTGCCCTAAGGTAATGTGGTACTTGTGGCAAAAGTTAATGATTTTATTGGATTTGAAGGCAGCTGCGTTGTCGGTAATGATCTTCTCCGGGCAGCCAAATCTGGATAGGATATTATTTTCAAGAAACTGGATGATGGTGGAGTCATTGGCTTGCCTACAGGGGATGGCTTCAATCCATTTGGTGAAATAGTCGGTGGTTGTTAGAATCCATTTGTGTTGGCCTGAGGAGGAAGGGTGAATTTCTCCGACGAAGTCAAGACCCCATTGCTGAAAAGGTTTTTCGGTTGAGATGGGCTTTAGGGGCAGGGGCAACAACTTTCTTTTGCCTTCAAAGATTTGGCATTTATGGCAAGAGGTAGTAAATGCTTTCACATCTGTAAACAAAGAGGGCCAGTAATAACCGGTCCGCAAGATCTTGTCCGCTGTGGATTTACAGTATAAGTGGCCTCCGCAATCACCTGCATGAAATTCTCTCATGACGCTGTTAGTTTCATCCTCAGTTAAACATTTAAGCAAAATGCCTTCATAATTCTTCCAAAATAAAGCACCATCTATGACACAGAAATTTGATGACTTCATTCTTAAAAATCTTTTTTTAGTTCTGGACAATCCTGTGGGAGCGCACAGGTTCAACAAGACAAAACAAATATCAGAATACCAAGGGGATTGTGTGAGGGTATCACTGATCTGTGGAGTCGCCAGCTCCTCTTCATCGTCCAGCTGATTAATGTCAAGTGCTTGGAAATTCGTTTCGGCCATCAACTTAGCTAGCCCTTGTCCTTTTATGAGCTTGGTGGGCTTTATCTCAATGTCGTACTCAAGGATGCTAGCAATCCATTTGCCTCTCCTGCCTTCCAATCCTTCTTGAGTTAATATGTCCTTTACAACCGCGTTAGGGACATATGCGATCAGATGAGAGTAGAGGATATAAATTCTAAAGTCTTTAATAGCTTTGACCAGGGCGTAAGCTTGCTTTTTCATGATTTGAAATTTTAGGGGCGTGTCTCTCAGAGCTCGGCTGAAGAAAGCTATTGGTTTCTCATTTCCCTGATCGTCTTTCTGCAGAAGGACTGCTGCTATGGTATGTTCTGATGCGAACGAAAAAATGATAAAGTCTCGGTCAAATTGAGGACTGGTTAGGACCAGTGTTTGAGTCAGGGCCGCTTTTATACTCTCAAAAGCCTGCTTGGCCTCAAGGGACCATCTCACCTTGGCATCCTTTTTTAGCATGTTACTCAATAGCCTCATTGACTCAGCTAGATTGGGGATAAATCTTCTTAGGAAGTTGATTTTCCCAAGGAATCCTTGTAGCTCCTTTGTATTTCTTGGGTAAGGGATCTGGAGAATAGCCTGAATTCTTTCTGGGTCGATTCTGATCCCATCCTTTGATATTATGTGCCCCAATAACCTGCCTTCCTCCAGGGCGAACAGGGACTTCTTCAGGTTCAAGGAAATACCGAATTTCCTACATGTGATAAAAATTAGCCTTAAGTGCTTTAGGTGTTGTGAGTCAGATTTTGAAAATGGGGTCAGGTCATCCAGGTAAACCACAAGGAAATCATGTATTTCCTTAGCGAAAGCGATATCCATTGCCCTCTGAAAGGTGGCACCGGCGTTTTTCAGCCCAAAAGGCATTTTAACGTTCCCCATGGCGTAGTGAACGTTGTTTTGTCTTGATCATTTGGGTGAACTAGAATTTGGTTAAATCCTGAGAATCCGTCAAGTAGAGAGATCCTAGAAGAACCCACCACCCTTTGCAAGATGTGATCCATTTTAGGCAACGGGTAGTGGTCTTTTAGGGAAACCTGGTTTAAATTTCTCAGGTCTACGCACAATCTTATCTCTCTTGTTTTCTTCCTGGTAGGGACTAAGTTGGATACCCATTCCGAGAATCTGATAGGCGCAATGATCCCTGCGTCAAACATTCTTTTTATTTCTTTTTCAATCATAGGGAGAAGCATGGGGTTGATTCTCTTGAGTTTTTGTTTGAACGGTTTCTAGTTCGGCTTCAGGGGAATGGTATGCTGGATAACTGAAGTGTCATAGGACTTCAAGTCCTCATAACTCCAGGCAAACACGTCTTGGAATTCTTTGAACAGATCCACATATTTGGGCTTTTGGTCAGGAGGCAGGTTTTTAGAGAGTTTGATCATCTTGGGATATTCTGCTGTTCCTATGTTGTATTCTTCTATGGCGGCATCCAAAGGTTCCATTTTTGGTTTTCTGGGTACATCGTTGCTATCGAACATGTCTTCTAATGGAGTCAGGCCAACAGGCAAAATATTTCCTTTTAGGTCCATAAATTCTTCTTCTGCCTCGGCTACCTTAGGTGAGCAAGACTGTTTCAGTTGCCTTATGTTTGTGCTGTCAAAAATAGTCGGGCTGAGTATCTGTTCAGCCATGGGGGTTGTTAGGGTAATGTGATCTAGTTGCTGTGTTTCTGGTGTAGTGTCCATGTCAATGTTGGTGCTAGAGAATTCCCCTTCCAGAGTTAAAAAATTATTAATCTGGGCATCGTCTTTGAATACCTGCCAATTCTCGACATTGTTAGGAATTGATGGTCTATGTTTTACTTCTGCACTGAAGTGGTGACTTGGTCCAAAGGGGAACCTACAGGTGCTGGCAAAGGTAGCTAAGCTATGAGCATGAATGTTATGTTCTCATGCGATTTTGGTCAACTCGAAATCACTGAAGGTGCTAAGAAATTCGCTGGCCGTAGCTCTGTAAGCTCTCATTCTACTGTCATTGGCAACGAAATTGCCCTTCATCTGTTGTATAATGAGGTCCGAATCGCCTAGGATGGAGATTATGGTAGCTCCCAAGGTTTTGAGCAGCTTGAGACCTAAGAGGAGGGCTTCGTACTCTGCCATGTTGTTTGTACATTTAAAATTGAGTCTATAAGCGTGGCCTTGTGCATGATTTTCGTGAGTTTTGTAAATCCACACTCCAGCCCCTGCTCCTAACTTGTTAATTGCACCGTCAAATTCTAAATACCATGAGACGTCTGGTCCAAGGCGAGTTTCAGGGGTTTGAGGGGCCTGCAGCGCAGATGAACTGATTACTTCTGTTTCGAGATTTTCTTCCAGTCCTGCGCTGGTCGTCTGGGCTGTAGAAATAATTTCAAGCGAGTTGTCAACTGGCCTTTTACTAGCATTGGTTTCTTGTTCTAGGGCTAGCGGTCTGTCAGAATTTGGAAGACTTGTATTATCATTAAACAAAATAAAAGAATCCATATCAGAATGGATCGAGTATACTGGAAAATTTTGGGGTTTCTCCTCACTACTCACCACATATTTCATCAGCGTTTCCCTATAAAGTCTCTTTGGTTGTCCAAAGACGGATATAATGGCGTAAGAGAGGTTGAGTTGAAGGGATCCTTGCAGTTTTGCTCCCCATGATCGGGATAGCAGCATGCCATACTTTGTGGGTATGTCAGCTACTACTACGTCCATTAAGATCGTTTTGTTCGGGAATTGGACTAGGGATACACAAAGATCTTTGATTAAGCCTAGGCATTTGACTTGACTTGAATCGAATGAATACAGATCCTTATAGGGTCGGGTGACATCGAGGTTTAACTTTTCCATTACGGCTTTAGGCATGAGGTTGTGTGAGGCGCCTGAATCAAACATAGCATTGTGCAATATCTTGTCTTGTATGTGCAGGCTGATATAGAAAGGTGGAACAGGTTCGAATGCTGTTTTTCCATCAACCTCTGGCCCGAACAGTAATTCAGGGGTGTCATCTAGAATATTTACATCATCCCTAATTTCAGGCAATTGGAGCGATTTTTGAATTTGTTGTCTATACACAGTGTGCTTAGCCAGTTCTGAGAGGGGGATGGAGATTTTGAGCTTCCCGATTTCAGCTTCTAGGCTGAATGGCTTTTCTGCTGGGTTTCGGGTATTAAAATCGGCGAGTCTTTCGTTCTTCGGCGTATTTTCTGTATTTCCCTTTGGAATGTGCGTATTGCTATGTATAACTGTCCGTGGTTTCTCTGTCCTGGGAACGTTTTCATGAATGCTTTCCAGGTCTTTTCCAGGGCGGGAAGAGTGTATTGGTTGTTGTATAGAACCCTGTGTTTCTGTTACATCTTCCACAATAACTTGTTGCGAATTTGGGGCCTGGTTGTCAGTTGTATGACCGTTAGTGCTTTTCCCTTTAGCCTTGTTTCGCTGTTTACCATCCTTTGTCTTGCTGGGCGGAGACACATCAACAGTTTGCGTTCTCAGTTTGTATTGCTTATGTACCTCATGTATGGCAGTGTCATACCCTTGTTTAAAGTCGAAGGACTCTCCCGATTTAGTGCGGAATAGCTCTATATTAAGGTATGGGGGGTTTTCTTCCGTGAAGGAGGATTGTTGTCCATTTTCTGAATCAACCAGGTTCATCAGGGTCCCATCTGTGGGATCAGCAGAAGTAGAAGCCTCGGCAAAGTTTTCTTGGAAAGGAGGTCTTATGTCATGATCCTGGTTGGCCCTACCCATGTTCATGTTTTGGGTTTTCCTGAAGTTTGGGTTCCTTGCGGTGTTGGGTTGTTGATTTTCCCATGCAGTTTTTCTCTCCACGTTGTCTAACCTATCCACCATTCTGTTCATGGAGGTGATGATTGCCTCCATTTTCTGCTCGTGAGAGGAGGGCTCTTATTTGAAAGTTGTTTTTCTCTCGGATCTTGTTCTGTTTCTTTTGGCAATTAGGTTTGCTTCTACGCTTACTGCGGCATCTTGCATTTCTGCAAGGCTTTGAGGGGCTCTTTCCCTTAATTGATACGCCATCTCGGCATCAAAGCCATCCAGGAATTTGTATAGAGCAAGGTCGGGTGGAGGTCTTAGATTCGGTGGTATCGCGTTGTAAACATTGTTAAATCTGGCACAGTAATCCAGAACAGCTTCCCCAGGGCCTCTCTTGATAGACTCATATTCGGATAGAATGTGTAGGGGGTCCTTCCTTTTCTCCCATCTGTTAATGAAGGTTTGGTATAAGGCTTCCATATTTAATATTGAATTGGGTGGAAGTGCCCTAAACCAGGTTCTGACATCACCGGTTAGACTTTGAACAAAAATCTTCATCCTTACGCTCTCATCGTCTATTTCATAACTCTCGAAATAATCCTGCATTTTTCTTGTATGTTGTAGGGCGGTGCAAGAGGTTGTGCCATCAAAGTAAGTGATTTTCGATTGATAGTCCTGGGGCATTGCCCCGGGATTAGCAGGTAGTTGTAATGGTGCGTATCTAGCCATGACTACGGGAATTAGCGGAACGCCTAAAGCGAGAGGGACTATAGGGATAACCGGGGATGAGGGAGTAGCCGATGGGCTATGGGTATGGGGTTGAGGTGTGGAAGAGCTGTTCGGAGAAGGGGGCGACGAGCCAGAGGAATTCGGGGTGGATCGGACTAGAACTTTGATGGGGGTTGGCACAACAATCGGTTGAATTACTTCAGGACTAACGGGGGTCTGGCAGTCTTTTTGTTTTTGCTGCCTGATGATCTTCGGAATTAGATTAGGATTTCCAACCGCGGGCGGATTATCGGGATCAGGATTTGATCGTGTATTACGTGTCAGTTTCTTAGGAGCCAGTGTGTATTACGTGATTGATTGCATTGATTTATCTGAGGAGTTCCCCAGCGGAGTCGCCATTATGTTATCGCTCAGGTTGTCCCTAGGCTCCTATTAGGGATACGACCGAGGTAACCACAAACCAATCTTCTGACTACAGGTTCTAGCCCACTTGCAATCGGAGAGGGCTCTCTCCTTTAGATTCAACCTTAGTTGATGATTTTAGGCTAGCTTTCTGACTTCAAGGGAATGTTGACTGTGATTGGGAGGAAGGTAGGATTTTCGAGTAAAGAGGCACAGTAAGGTGTTATAAGTTTTGAACCATTGGGCATGGAGTCATAGATTTTGAACCATTGGGCATGGAGTCATAGATTGAGGCATGCGAGCGTTTTCTTGGTCACAAGGGGATACAGAGCGGGATAGCCACGCAGGATACAACATTCAAGCTGCTGAAAGTACAGAATGAACATCAGGGATGAAAGGCAAAAGAGAATCATTTCATCACGCTGACAAAGGGGTGAAATGGATGAGTGGGATCCCGGAGCAGTTAAGAATTCCAAAGACATGCACCCATACACGAAAGAAATAGGGTAAACTAGAGCAGTTAAGAATTCTAGCTCATGACCATTTTACAAGAAAACATCGAAAAGTGCAGAAATTGAACTTAAGGTGTACTTAAACAAATCTTAAGCTATTCTTTTTTCCTGCAACTTAGAATGGAGGAAAGATGATAAAAACATAAAATAAACAGGGAGGAAGAACACTTATTGGATCATGCAGAGACACAAGAATTCCGTGATCATTCCTTGGCCAAGAGAAAACAGCAATTTGTTTCGCAATCCATGCTTTCAGCAATCTTTGATTATGAAAAAATATGACAGTTACAGTGTGAGTCTTTACTCAGAGAAAATTGCTGGAGCTAACCAACAACTACTACTACCAAGCAACCAACCCTTTACAATATTGCTTCCGGTGGTATTTATAAACAAAATATCAGGAAGACATCATTACAAGTGACCGTGACAGGTCTGCTTAGAACTTTTCAAAAAATCTAAATGCTGCTGGAAATAAATGCAAGTAAATCTTTTTTGGCTGCGCTAGGGGCAGCTGAATCGGAACAGGTGACGAGGTGGCCCTTGGGGACCAGATGCGTTGTTGCTGAAGTGAATGTGCTTTAGGGCTGCAGTTCGGCTTTAGTGCGAATTGAATGTGCAATTATTATGATTTGAGAGCTTCAAGTGATTTTGCTCTCCTCCTATGGATCTGCTGGAAGATATTCAATTTCTCTTGCTTTGGGCCGCTACTCAAGATATTCTCTGATACACTTTGCTGCTACATTGATGATTTCCGTCGTCGACTGATACTCTTTGACACGCTTGAAGCCTGCTGATTTGATCTGATACACTTTGAACTCCGTGAATGATCTGTTGCTATCTTTAAACCGGATCCTTTGGCACGATTGGGCGATTTCGAGCTTTTTCGACGCGCAGTGGGCTCGGCAATCAGAAGATTCCCTGAAGATTCCTCGAAATGGCCTATTTCTCGTAGCGATGCACGAATAGCGCTTCGAAAACTGCCTCTGTTTCTTGATCTGGAGCTCCGAAGTGCGATTTTTCTCCTTGCGCGAAGCTTTTTCGGCTTTTCTGGCTGCTGACGTAAGCACTGTGTCGGCTGTACGGCAGATGACGTCATCAGTGGGTCCCTCGTACAGCGCGACATGTTGGGGTACTGGTGGACTGTGGTGAAGAGACTCTGATGCGATATAGCGATATCGCGTCGGCGGGAAAGGGGGGGATCATTGGGTTGAGCGTGTGGTGCTTGCGATTGCCGATATGCGATATCGCGATATCGCATCGGGGAAGACAGAGGGGTGAACAGATTGGACACTCGGCGCTTGCGATCGCCGATCGTCGATTTTGCGATGTCGCATCGGCGGGGAACAGATGGGCAATGTTTTGCATGAAAGTGGGATGGCGAGGTTGCGATGCGAAAACGGCTTTCAAGGGGGAAAAGGTAAGTAAGTGGGTGTGAAGGGCTTTTGAAGTTTCGGAAGGGGTCCGACTACTTCAGGGGAATTTTATACTTAGGAAGGAGTCCATAGTATGTGGAAGGTGGTTTCGGAGGTTGGGTTCTTGCTTAGTTTCTGCTAAACTAAACAATTCCCGAGACTTGCTATGGTTAGTTTTCAACCAGGGGGGAATATTACATAGGGGAATTTACTTAGTATTAATACAGGGACGGGGAACATAGGGAGTTATATAATAATGTTAGTGGTTAACATGGAGATGATAAGAAAGCGCCAAGTTTGGGAAACTTAGGCTGTTGCGGGGGGGGTAGGACCATATTTCGGGAGAAGACATGGAACAACTTTGAGCAAAGCAGATCTTTACTCAACCAGAGTGATGAAGATGATGAACTAAAGAGGTGTCAAGCAAATCTTGACCTCTTTTTGGGGATGTTAGTTAAGGATTAAGGGAAAGCAGAGAAGGGGAGTTAGTTATACCTCATTTGAGCCTTTTGCTTACAAATCTTTGCTGATTATGTTCTGCATGATATGATACCTGCAAACTTGGAACTTGTCAGCCATTCAACAGCCTCAGAACTACCTACCCAGCCTACTTCCTAGCTTTTTTTCTTCTTTTGCTTGGGGGTGCACTTAGACTTGCAAACCCATCATACATTTTTCTTTTGATATCTTCCTATCTACCTACTACACTTATTTCTTCCAGAGCCCAGATTAAACTGTTGGACTCTTTTGTTTCTCTACCTATCTAAGAGTCTGCCAAGATTAAACTGTTTGGACAGACTTACAATCTCTATATTCTAAAACACGAAATTTAAACCTGGGGAGACCAAGATTAAACTGTTTGGACCTCCCTTCAACTAAAAGTAGCGATATCAGGAAAACTTTTACAAAATTCGAAGGCAATTGAATGAATCTTGAAGTAGCCTTCTTTATTTGGAGATTGTCTGAGCAAATATGGAGCGTTGCAGCAAGCGAAGTACGACATATTTGGCCTGTGAAATGCCAATCATGAAAAATGAATACCTGCTGCAGCAGGAGCTAACATACAAGAGGGCCAGTAAGTTGTTTTGGAGGGAGAAAACACGAGTTTTAGCACAATTCTCAAGTTGAGGAGGTAGGTTCTATGCATACCCCCATTGAACATCAAAATATGCAAGCAGTGGTTTAATTTTGAGGAAGAAATAAAGGCTTTAGGTGGAGGAAATACATAAAAGAATGTCTGCTTATTTCTTAAGAAAAAAACACAGTCTCTTTGTTCCTCTATTTTTCTTCAAAAAATTGTTGTCTCCATCGCCACATTTGGTTTCCCTAAAGAAGCATAAAAATGACAGGAGTTTTTATGAGGAAGGAGCCCACCAACTCCTCCAAGCCCCATGCACATTCCCAAGTAGTGGACATATTCACAAGAGCAAATTGGATGAACTTTTTTGAGAAATTCTGAGGGTTTGATGAGGAAATTGTTCAAGAATTTGCCCACTCTTTGGTCCCTCACACTAGAACACATGCCACTGTCACCTTTAGAGGCTTTTCCATGGAGATAACCCCTGAATTTATTAGTAGGGTCACTACCCTTCCTCTTGGGTTGCCTTGGAGTAAGGATGAAAAACAAATTGGCCAGGCTGCCAAGAAAAACATCTTCCAAAACAATGAAACCCCTGTAGAAGTTAAAAATGGCATAAGAAGGGCTAGCATACCATACCCTTGGGATGAGGTTAGCTATCAAATAATCAAGTATATTTCCTATGAGGGGAGGTACAGCATTGTCTATGGTTACCACTTTAGAATCATGCATGAATTAAGGTAGGCATGGACTCTCTAGCCCCTCAGAAGCTCAACATCCCCTACTTCCTCCTGTAGTCCCTCATTGATTCCAATACTAAAGTAAAAGCAGGAAATCCAGAGCAGCTAGCTCACCATGGGTTAATCGAAATTTTAGCGGAAGAAGCCCTCCATACATTCACACTCCCCATAGCAGGGGAAATCTTCCGAAACATGATAGCTGAAGATGACATAAAGACCCTGACCTATGATATTAGTCCTACTGGCAGGGAGGAGGAAGAGCAGCAAAGGGGAGAAGGTGAAGCAGCTGGGGATTTAGAAGAACAAGAAGGGAAGAAGGAAGAAACCAAGATAGATGAGGACAAAGCTAAAGAAATAGAGAAGGGAGAAACAGAGACAGAGAAAGAGATAGAAGGAGGAGAAAAAAGGGAAAAAATGACAGATGTGTTCCCTGAGACCCTATAAAGAGAGGTAGTAGCTGCTCTCACTACCCTCAGCACACCAATTAAGAAAAAACAAAAGAGGACGAGGCAGGCCTCAATGTATTTTAGGGCTAGGAAGAGCACAAGAATCAAAACAGGGAAACCCCAGCCTTCTTCTAAAGTGCCAATTATTATTAAAGATTCACCCTCTGCACAAGGAAAAGAATCCCCTTCCAAGGCACCTATCACTTATGAAAGGGGGACTCCTAGATCTCCCACATGGAAAGAAAAAGTAGAACTACAGGACTCAAAAATAGTCCTACAGGAGGCACAGACTGTTCTACAGGAGACCCTGTTAAAACTACAGGAGACCCAAAAGCTTGAAAAAAGGGTATACGGATAGCCACAGGGAAAGGAGGAAGTAACAGAGGCACAAGAACCTGATCCCCAGCCTAGTCTTGGCTCCTACTACAATCTTCTTGAGGGGGGAAGAATAATTCCACAAAAATTTGCAATTCCACTATTCTTTGAATTGGAAAAAGAAAGAATAAGGACCCATAGTTGGATGCAAATAGTCAAATCCAAAGGAGTTGAGGATATTGGCCATATGCAAAACAAACTCAGAGAAATGGGCAGAGAGTTAAGTGTTGTCAGACACAGGGAAACAATCACAAAGTCCCCTTGAAACTGAAAATGAATTGCTAAGAAGACAGCTGCAAGAGAAAGAGACACAACTGGGATGCATTGCCAGCTGGTCCATGGAGGTATTGCAATGTAGGACACCAGCAAAATCCTATGGCCTATATCTCAAGGACCTATGGATGAAATTTCAGATAAATACTTTGGCACAGAGAGGCATAATGCCTTTCCAATATTACAGGCAATTTATGGATCTGTGTGACCAAAGCACATCAGAAGATAAGGCAAAGATGGCAGAATTCTATCTGCATAACATGGCCCTCACAGACATGAATGTGTGGGACCCCAATGCTAGGCTAGGGGACTTACAACTAATGGCCATGGCCTCATGGATGAACCATGAAGAGTTAAGGGCAGCAGAAATAAGAAGGTTGATGATAACGGAACAGAATGAGCCCTTAATGATCAGAGCTGAGCCATCAGACCCCATGGCACTCATCAGCACACATAACCTGCCTGCACATAATCCTCAGATTTCCCCTAGATATGTCAATGATCAGGCACAAGCCATTGCACATTTTGAGAATATGGAAAGGTTACTTGGGGATGACTGTGTGCATGCATGTATGAGGAGATGGAACACCTTACCACACAGTCTGCAGATCAAGGAGTATCATTCCCCAATGAGAATGAAAGAGGCATTAAGGAGAGTGCTAATGTACAAGCGCTCCATGCAGAGGCTGAAGGTCAATTGGATTGGCCTCAAATTGAGTCCCCCACTACTGCAAGGAATGCTAGAAGGCAGAAAAGAAGAAGAAGAGCAACAACAGTGGGAAGAGGTAGACAGGGAAGCAGGATTCTATGACAAGGAAGAGGAGACCACATCAGAAGCATGGGATGCTAGGGAGGCCACAAGGGCCATAAAAGATGAGGAGATGGACTACATTGCTCAGAGGACGAGCAACACCTTCAGTAGAGGGTGATGATGCGCCTCATAAATGGGTAATTATATGGGATCATTTTAGCTCCTAACCTAGTCAAATCAACTGTTCTCTTAGCTTATTGTATGATTTTCTGATTATATTTATGCTTATAGAGTGATTTGAGTTAGTTATGATGCCATGTGGTCTAATGTGTGTTTAATGCAAATTATTGATGAATTTTGTGGTCAAATTCAAGGATCCAATGGACAAATGGCAGCAATAACTTGAAGTGGACAAAGGAGAGGAGATGGACTACATTTCTCAGAGGACGAGCAACACCTTCAGTAGAGGGTGATGATGCGCCTCATAAATGGGTAATTATATGGGATCATTTTAGCTCCTAACCTAGTCAAATCAACTGTTCTCTTAGCTTATTGTATGATTTTCTGATTATATTTATGCTTATAGAGTGATTTGAGTTAGTTATGATGCCATGTGGTCTAATGTGTGTTTAATGCAAATTATTGATGAATTTTGTGGTCAAATTCAAGGATCCAATGGACAAATGGCAGCAATAACTTGAAGTGGACAAAGGAGAGGACTTATAGGTGGGAATCTTTCTCATTTATTACTCCTCACTTCGAATTCCCCTTCATTCAGCTCGGGGTACAAAAAACCAAGTCATGCATTAGCAGGCAGTCGAGCAAGTGGAGGATAACTGATGATTATCTCGAGTTTTGGGAGCCAAGCCTCCCTGATTTCAAGGAAGCTGTTGGCAGCTTCATTTGTATAAGTAGAGAGGCCTAGGGCCTCACTAGGGTCAAATTTTTGTTGGATTTTTGTTGTGGTATTGCTTATGTAAACTTTACTCAACTTCGAGCTTATTATCTTGACAGTTGATGTAATCCGTTATTGTTTTGAGAATAAAGATGGAATCCTTTTTGAGTTAGCACTGAGTTACCTCAGAGGGCTGAAGCTCTTGGGTTAGGGCCCAATCCAAGTAGCAAAGTTCCTCTTTACTTGTATTTGTATGTTTCATTTCAGTTTATAGAATAGGTTTTTATTAGATGTATTTCTTTTATGGTTGAGAATAGGTTGCTTTTGATGATTCATTAGTTTGCTTCCATTTGTGATTTCTATAGTAGGTTAAGCAGTGATAAAAAGAATATTCAAAAGGCTAGCAACAGTGCCTTGGCCTCTTTTCCTCCCTTTGGGACCATGATTTGAGGCAAGAACCCTCTTGCTGCCCCAAAAACACAGATTTTCCTCATTCATAGGATTTCTAGTGTTTGCAGCTTCTTAGTTGGTTCATAGTCTAGTTTAGCTTTGCTTCAGAACTTCTTAATCATGCTCATTTCCTTATTTTCAACATTCTTATTTCATGCTTTATTTTCCTACAATGGTTATCAACATTTTCTTTCATAGATCATAGTTTACTTGATGCAAAAGCTTTGTTTTTTAGATACACTTATTTCCTTGCTTGCTTAATCTCATTGGTTGACTGTCAATCGTTTGTGCAGCAGATATCTTCTAGCAAAAGCGAGCCTATCAACCATTCCATTCTCCATCTGATCCATGCCCTACAGGTCGCCCAAGTCTCCCTTCAATTCTACCTTTGTTTCCTACATTTTCCATATAATTTCTTCCTCTCTCCTTGAGAAAATCCAATCATCTTTCTCTCTCCTAATGATTCTTGGTAGACCCTAGGCACCCTAACACTTCATTCCAACCTTCATCCACCCACTCTCACACCCTCAAAACAGTGAAAACTGCTCTCAGCCTCCTCTTGTAGGCCTCCTATAAAACGTTGTTTTTCTCCTGTAGATTTTCCTGTAAGCTTTCTTTTGAAGGCCGAATGTGGGAAAAGCCTCTAAAAGGCCACCTGAGACCTCCTAGGACCCATCCACACCATCCTACATCCTCTCAAGTCCAAAACCCGCCCTCTATCGCCACCTATTCACTGCCACATTCACAAACAAATAAATTACATGCATGACACATTCACATAAAAATACATAAAAATCCAAAAAGATGTTTTTTGCTCATTTACTTCCAGAAATAGCTTAGGCAGATGTTGTTTACTTCCTTGAGTAGGTAATGGCATTCTTTTCATGGTTTTCATAGTGCTTTATGCAAAAGTAGGATTAGTGGTTAACTAGGATTTCCTTGGTTTGCTTTACATTTCAGTCTTCCTTTCTGCTAGTAGAATAACATCAGTAGAGTAATCTCTCTTTTTCCTTTCATCACATATAGAGTTTCTTATGAAATCCATAGAAGTTGGCTTGAGCTCCTAATGATCTTGTGCCAGCTGACCAAGTGACAACCTGCAGTAAGAACTAGTACTTGTGCATATAGCATCGTTGCTTCCAAGTTTGTTACGAACTACCAAGTTGATAAGAGTAAAGTAGGCAGCCCAAGAGTTGCAGCATTATTGCTGCAATATTGGTGCTCACCATGCATCGTAATCTTTTCCATCAGTATCTAGTACTTTCCAGGTCCCACTTACCCAGCCTATACAAGTTACCTAACATTCTCAACCGTTTGGATAGGGTACTCCTGAAGTCTCGATAGGTCATATTATTCATTGTATGGCATTGTCCCAATCAAACCCACCTTACCATGGGGCAATGAAAACCCCCATAGGGCAACAATATGGACCATATCAAGTCCAACAAACCCAAACCCAATCATTCCAGCAACTTTATCTTCATCATGGGGCTAGACAACAAGGCCACTTGTATACTGGTTATCAGATTCCTCCCTATTCTAGTACCCAGGTTCCTTATCATCAGAACCCTCCTTATCCAGGGATGCAAGTGCTTGTTTCTCAAGTTATTCCTTCGAATCCAGGTCATATGCCTCTGGAATTTAATCGGAAGTTTCCTTTTATGGCCACTCTTGAATTACCAGACTTAACTCAGCTCACTAATGACCCCATTGCTCATTCACCGTGGTGGCCAATTATTCCCACTAAATTTCTATATGATACCTCAAAATTCAATGCGAATTCAAAAGAATACCCATCAACGCATGTTATGACATATCATCTATGGTGTTATTCGAACTCCCTTAACGATGATTCCATCTGACTTTGTCTTTTCCAACAAATGCTTACAAGTACCACAGTTAAATGGTATGTTGAATTTCCTAGAGATTTGTTTCATGATTTCAGCACTTTAGCCACCACCTTCCTCATGCATTTCCAGTTACCCATCAGATATGAAACTAGAACGGAACTCTTGACTAACTGCAAACAATCATATTGTACTCACATCTCAAATCACATTCATGAGTGGAGACGTTGTCTCGGTTGGTCAAGACTTATGTTCCTGATCAATTATTAGTGGAATGGTTTGTCAAATATTTGTTAGCTCCTATAATAGAAGATGCCACTAAAGGTGGTGTCGTGACTAAAGAGAAAGTTATCACTTGTGCACAATAATAAAATACTTTGTAGTTTTTCTCATTTCATGTGATATTTCTATGTTCTGGGCTATATTTCTTCGTATTTTTGGTATTCTGGATTTTTCGCAGGTCAAGAGCATAATAAGTGGTAGCATAGCACTTCCCAAGGCCAGTTGTACCTCCAATTTTTACAATTTTTTTTTGTTAGGCTATAGACATGTTCCAATGTCTTTAAACCATGCGATCTATCATTGAGTGCATAAACCTATAGATTTAGGGAGGTATACACACATAAACTACAAGAGGTGGCCACACTTGTTGGGCTCCCTTGTAACCCCTGTGGGTACCCCTTCGAGTAGTAGCGCGTTAGACAAAACCATGCATGGACTGCACTTCCACG
>APFE030566770.1:42232-57948 GCA_000404065.3 Pinus taeda | reverse complement strand
TTGGAGATCTGGATCAGAGAAGATCTACAAGTGGGTATGTTTTTAACCTATTTTGGAGGTGCAATCAGTTGGATGAGTAAGAAACAATCTGTAGTGGCACTATCAACTACAGAGGCAGAATACATGGCAGCCACTCATGCAAGCAAGGAAGCAGTTTGGTTGCAGAGATTGTGTTCAAGTATGGGTTTAGTATAGGGAGCTATAAGGATAGACTGTGACAGCCAAAGTGCAATTTTCTTGGCAAAGAACCCTGCTTATCATTCAAAGACAAAGCACATTGATGTTCAGTATCACTTTGTGAGGGATATGATAGAAGAAAAAATGGTGTTGCTGGTAAAGGTGGACACTTTGAAGAATACTACAGATGCATTAACAAAATCTGTGAGCTCTGAGAAGTTCTTTTGGTTTAGAGAAATAATGGGCGTTGCAGGGCTGGACAATTGAATAAGCTCTCTTGTGGCCCCCTGTGGAAAGAAAATAAGAAGTGGAAGAATGTTGGTTTGTGTTATATTATTTACACAACTAGCCCACGTAGTTAACTAGGGGGTTAGAGGGGGGGCGGAGCCCCCCTTTCGTTGCACCGATTGCGTAGCGAGGGGGTCACAGGGGGTTTGAGGGGTGCAGGTAACCCCCCTCTATAGGGTCCGGGGCAATGCCCCAGAAAATTTTTTTTTTTGGACCATATATTAGGTTGGGCAGACGTACCTATGGTTTTATGCATGATTTTCGCACATGGTTTTGGACGCGATGGTTTTCGGTCCATGGTTTTGGACACGATGATTTTCGGTCCATGGTATTGTATGCTTCGTCATGTATAAATATGTATTGTAACACTGAAAGGAAAATAACGAAAAATTAAGCTGGTAGTACTGATTTTGGGATCCAGGGGAAAATCTCGTTGTATATGTGTTTTATGTGTTATGCTCCCGCATTGTTTATTTTTTGTATTATAATTCGTATGCAGGTAATTTCTGTATGGGGTTAAAACCTACAGTGCATAAATCCTGGTAGCGTATGTTTATTTTTTAGCCTAGGAGTCCCTTGACCGGTAATGGCAAGATGTGGTAAAGCCTAGTTGTATAGATGAGGCTTTTAGGCCTAGAAATACCTTGACCGGTAATGGCGAGATTGCGGTCAAGCCTAGTTGTACAGATGAGGATTTCGAGCCTAGAAATCCTTTGACTGGTAATGGAGGTATATGCAGTAATGCATGAGGAAGCCCTAGTTTTTTTGTTGTGAGTCCCACATTCATGCTTGGAATATGGTAGGTGATTGGCCGAAAGAAAGATTTAGTTTAGCCCAATCTATGGTCGGGTGATACGTATAGGTGCTCTTTTCCTCTTATATTTTATGAGTAAATGTATTTTTTATTATGTGGATTTAACAATTGTTATATTAGAGTTATTATTCTAGTTATAAGCATGGTTTCATGACATATTCTAGTTATGGCTCTTAACATGTTTTTATTGGTAAATTAATGGATATTGAATGCATGACCTAATAGATGTTATTTCATCTATTATGAGAAGGAATTAGACCTTCTTAGCGATTTTCAGATAAATATGAGATCCCTATGTTCAGATATGTAATTATGACATGTAGATTACATGATCATGATGTGTTTGACAAAATGACTATCATGGTTAGGCCTTGCTAGGTCAAGTTATTATCTAAGTTTTGTATGGAATTATTTGTACTAGTGTCAATTATTGTTCTGGAAAGTTTCATCAAGATCTAGGAAGTGGTTTAGAGACTAGCCCTAAAAAAGTGGCTCAGATCTCGCAATTGCAGGCATAAAACAAGGTAAAAAAAACTATAGTCACTCCCTTGTAGGCTTATGCAAGCAAATGGAGAGTTGCATTCTAATTTAGGCAGTGTTGTGCCAACGTATGGGACTCCAGGGCACTGAAAAAGATGTTCAACTCATGGTTTGGGCACCTGGAAGGGTGGTTCATCCCTTGGGAGTCCTATAACACCTAAGGGAAGTCAGTAAAGTTTTGGTCGGCGATTCTACTTCCTTAATTGTACCTAGGAGGTTGAGTCATGTCATAGTAAATCTTCATCAAATATTTAACCCGGTGGACCAGTGAACTTTGATAAGTGTGGGAGGAGGGTGTTACAGGTGAGACTCATTGACTATTTGATATCGGATAAATGAAATTCACATTAACAATTTTTTGTAATTCCTCCTTAACAATTTCTCTTATATTGGGATGCATCCTTCTATGAGGTTTTCTAATTGGTTTGGAATTTTACTGAATGTAAATGTGATCATGAATACATGTGTTTGGATCAATTCCCTTCATATCAAAGTATTCCCATGCATATGCAGAAGAATGTTTTTGTAGCATCTTTATCAATTGTCTCTTTTGAAATTCTTCCAAGTTATTATTAATATTTAATGTTTTTCCTGGAAAAAATTCTACTAAAGAGTTGCCAAACTTTACCATAGAATGTAAATCTATTTGAAAAGATGATAAATATTCAATATTACACTGTTCTTGAAAACTTTGATCCATTTCACAATATGAAGAAGAATCGTTATTATTCATCAAATTTATCAATTGATCATCTTCATCTATTTTTTAAAGAGTAAATATTGGTTGAATCTCCTCAAATTATTCATTATCATCATCAATCCAAACTTCACTTTCTACTTCAGTTATTGTTTTGCAGGTGTATACAATGTGAATTTTTTAGTAGAGCTGCCATTAGAAATGTATATATCACCAGATCTACAACTTATGAATGCATCAGTTGTAGCTAGCCAAAGTCTACCAAGGATCAATGGATGGCCTCCTAAATAATTTTTGGGTGTTAAAATCATAAAATAAACAAGATACTCCCATGAATCTAAATATATAAACATATCCTCTAATATACCATCTGGTTTGATAACAGATCTATCTGTTAATTATAACAAGGTTGGGGTATATTGAAGATTGGGAAGCCTCAATTGATCCATAGTTTTCTTACTCATGATATTAATGGTTGATCCTAATTAGATTAGAGTATTTGGAATTTCAATACCATTGATGTGGATTTTTAAAATAGGGCAACCAGGATCTAGATATTTTTGAACTATTGGTTTCGCCGGCATAATATTTCCAATAATTTCCTACCAATTAAATCTTTTTAACATCTTTTATTTTTCTTCCTGGTTTCTTAATGCACAACTCCTTTATTTTTTTTTAAATATAGGTATTTCTTTTATAGCCCGAAGTAAAGGAATTTTGATGAAAACATTTTTCAATTCATCTAGCATATCATATTCAGGTAAAACAATTTTCCTTTCTATTCCCTCATCAATTTTGAGTCTCTTGGGAAAAGGAGGATTTTGTAGGGAAACAAAAGGTTGTTCTACTTGAGGAATTGTAGGAGTTGGCATTATTTGGTATCATATAATTTTGTGAGAATATATTCCTTTCTAGGAGTCCTTTCTTTATCAAGATATGCCTCCTTTTCAGGAATTGTATCCTCCTTAAATTCTTGGATGACAATTGGTGGTGATTTCTTTTGCAAAACTCTACCAGATCTAAGTTGGACATAATTTATACCTAGGGGAGCTATCATGCAATCTTGAAAGTTTTCACCTTCAACATTATAAATGGGTTGTTGATAATTTTATTATTATTTGGATTCGGAAGTGATTGAGCAAGTAGTTGATTGGATTTTTGACGAAATGGAGTGGATGGAAAGGAAAGTGGTTGATTTGATGGTTGAGGTTGGAATTGTGGTTGAGAAGGTTGAGGAGGGTAGTACTAAGGTTTGTATTGAGGATATGGTTGTTGGAATTGAGGATACTGAGGATTTCTACAGTAATATTTTTTCCAACCTTGTACCCAAGATGGGTTTTGAGGTTGGGGTGACCAAGGTCACCAAGGTATGGGTGTATTCCAATTTCTCTATGGTTGTGCATATGATTGATATTGAGCATTGGCACTTTGTTCCATACATGTTTGTTGAGGATGTTGTGGTCTTTTAGCAATAAAGCAAGTGATTCAGCTTTCCTTGTTTCATTTTCATCCTGAAAGGCAACCTTAAGCCCAGGTATTGAGGGACACTATTTTTTATCATGATTTTGAGCACATATGACACATATCTCAATACTATCCAAAGGACACACCTGTAGAGTATGATTTTTCCTACACCTAGGACATAAAATAGATAATGTAACATTCTCGGCTTTTTGCTTTTTTTGTATCCTTAGAGTGTCTAATTGTTCACTAATGTTTCCAACGATATAAGTTTTGAAATTATCAAGAAAAATTCCTAATTTTGCGCTATGTATTGTTCCAGATGCATATTTTCTTACTCTCGGGATGATTGGGTCTCTTGGATTCTTACCATATTTTTCTTTTCCTCTTGAAATGTGTTTACACAACTCATGCATTTCATTAAATGATAATTGAGAAACATCTCCTTTACCCATTACATTGAAGAGATCAATCCACTCATCTCTAATAGTTTTTAGCAAAAGAGTTTTTAGTGTCTCTTCATCTAAATTGTGTATTTTAACCCTTTTTTATGTCATAGGCAAACCTTTCTACCATATATCCAAGATTTTCATCCTCTCTTTAAATCATCTTAAAGACTTCATCCTTAAGGTTATGGTGCATACAATAATCTTTGTATTTTTATAGGAATACTCTCTTCAATTCGTCCCATGTTCTGATAGAGTGTGTTCTGAGACCCATGAACCATTTAAGGGCTATATCTTTTAGAGTGTATGGAAACAATTTCAAATTTTAAGTATGAAGGAAATAATCACATGATCTACACAATACTTCAAACTCAAAAATAAATGTCTCGGGATCCTCAGTTCGCACGCCATGAGAATTAGGAAGAATAGAAGGTGATATATTTTTCATGGTTATTGTTGTATCTTCATCAAAGATATGGGAATCCATAAGGGTCTTGTTCTCTATCATCTCCCATTCCACCTCTACCACCTCTTCCACCTCCTTTATTTCCTCCTCCATCTCTTCGTCCACCAATACTAAGTTCTTCATCCATATTGTGTACTTCTCCTTCTCCCTCTCCTGCCATTGTAGATTCCTCAAAGCTAATGTAAGGTTAAACAATAGGGTTTTATACTTCCTCCTCTGGTTCTTTTACTAATGGTATGTCATAAAAAGTTTCCTCCTCTTCCTCACTAGTCACTTCTAACTCTTGTTCGAGGAGTTGTTCACTTATTGAAGAGAGAAATACAACTCCTTTAGTAGGGGATGTAGGTTCTTCAAATATAACTTATGTGGACGAAGTTGGTGAGTCCCTAGGTTGAATTTCATATCTATGTACCTTGGGGATTCCATGTCTACCTGCTATGGATGGAATGCAAGTGTTGGTGGATGGTGTGACACTACATGGTCTGGCAGGGATGGTTGGTGATGTTGGTATTGAACTACGTTCTCTACCTTTTACTTATAAATCCACCCCTATAATCTTATTCTCTATACATTCATCCTATATGGTTTTAATATGATTTTAATTGCACATCTAAATAATGAATGCATCTAATATGATATGAAAATAAAAAATAAAGTCCTATATACACTTCCCTGACAACGATGCTAAAATATTGGGTAATTTAATTGTTAGTTAAATTACTTCATGAATTATCAAACCAAGGTTCATGTCATTTTGAAGTGCATGTGCATAATATATGCTAAGTGTTTTATTTTTTTATCAAAGCATCGTTTAATCTATTAAAGGAAACTGTGGAACAAAACTAAATCAAGATCAACTCAGCTCAACTCTACGCACATGTTATTTCTATCAAACATGAAAAGGACAAACTATTATTTTAAAAACAAGATCAAATGATAGGAATTGAATCAAATTGAAATGGCTATTCTAATTGCATCAAATTGTAATAACTATTCTACTTACATAATTGAAAAGAATTTTTACTTGTTGAAATGTAATTTTGTTCTACTGCAACAAATTGAAGCACTAATCTACCAAACATGATTGAAAATAATTCTAAAACTAAACTATTTGAAATCAAATTAACTAAAGATCAAGAATAAACTTCAAATTATGATAGATTACTAATGGGCATAATAGAGATTTGAATCAATATAAACATCTAAATTTGAGACAAAGTGGAAAATATTAATGAAAAGAACTAACAATTAAAATGTTTTTGGTTGTTTTCAATTTTAAAGAGCCCTCAATCCTGTACAATGAAATCAACAATGGTAAAAAACATGAACATAGTACACTAACTGCAAATCCAACTATAACTAATTAGAACAAAGCATCTAAACTATCTTACAACTCTACAGTGGGCCCTTTGTTGAGTGTAAGGTGTTATGAATTCAAATCAAATTGGTTAAGGACACATTCATTAGAGAAATTTTGAGGTCTAAAATGGGCCTCAAAACAAAAATGTACAACCAAAATAAACTTTATAAGAACCAATAGAATTCAAGATGATGATGCCAACCATGGGGATGATTCACTATTTTTGGATTAAAAAAGTAAAAAGATAAAAAAATTAAAAAAAAATAGAAAAACTACTTTTTCAACTTGTATTTTCAACTTAATTCCCTATGATTTTACTCAAATTTTGAGCAGGAGAACTTTTTGGATGCATAATTTAATTCCTCATCTAAGGAGTACCCATGTCATGTACGTTTGATTGACCCTGCTACATGAAAATTGTGATTGTAGTCACGATTTTTCATGTATTTCTCATTTTTCGTGTAGCAATGTCCATTGAAAGTATGACACATGGGTATTCCTTGGATAAAGAATTAAATTATGCATCTAATGAGTGCTCCTGCTTGAAATTGAGTAAAACTAAAGGGAGATAAGTTGAAAATATGAGTTGAAAAAAATAGTTTTTTCTTTTATCCCTCTAAAATTTGAAGATGTAATCTAATCTTATTTTATTATTTCCAATATTATTTTATAATACTCCTTAGGAGACCCATCTTAGACCTCAAAATTTCTCTAATGGCACTTCAGGAAGAGAGTACTTGTATTAATAAAAACAAAGAGTCTTCAAAATTTATAAAAAAAATCCTAATATCAGAATATTAATGTTATTATGATTTTTTTTAACTTTGCAACAACAACAACAAAAAATCATTATAAAAAAACATTGCAAAGAAAAGCAAAAAAAACTCATGTTTGGAAAACCCTTAAAAAACAATCTTAGGTTGAAAAACAAAAAGAGGAATAAGACAACTTGAAAAATGAGTATATAATAAACATTTAAAAAAAATTGTGCATACTTAGGACATCAGAAAATTTAAGTGTTAAAAATATGCTTTAAAAATATGTTGATGCTTTTCAAAATCCGCATGAAAATCACCAACATTTAAAACAATTAATACATTAGAAAATTTAAAGTGTCAAAAATAAGCCCTCTAAAAAAAGTGGTTGATGTTGCATCAACACTTTTCAAAATCAACATGAAAATCACTAACATTTAAAAAAAAATATTCAATTTGACACATGAAAATTTAAAGTGGAAAAAATATGCTCCAAAAAAAAGGTGTATTCTGAATCAACACTTTTCAAAATTGGATGGATTTTTTGCTACCTCAAGAAAAAGGGTACTTGGTACAGTTCTCGTTTGATCGATAACTATGTTATTTATGAAAAATTCCTTCTACAATAAATGATTGTAACAATGGTTTCTTAAAAGATTACCTGGAGACTAATAAACTCTGGAAAATAGAATTTATCACCTTCAAAATAAACCCTCGAACAATCTGCAATTAAAATTGAAACCCTCCAAGATGGCAGGAAACGCCAGCTCTGATACCACTGTAATATCCCATTTAATTTATTTCAATGAATTCACATAATTTTGCTTACAAAAATTACTCCACAAATTTCCCAATGAAATTAATAGCACAACAACAACAAAAATTACAGAGAAACCTAAAAATGCCACAATTGCAAATAACACAAGAAATGCAGAATAACACAACTTTATTTATTTATTGGAGCAATTACATACAAATCTCTCGATAGAAATGACTACAGTGTCTCCATAGAAAGTCCACTGTAATAATAAATTGAGCTTCCAAAATAGAAACTGGAAATCAATAAGTTGCACCTATGAATTCTGGATGATTTCACTAAGTGGAGAGATGGGTTCTTGCTGACTCTCGTTGAATCACCTGATGGTTTCTGTCCTAGGGCTACAACTGAAGTTTGGAACTCTCGGTTCTCGAAACCTCTCCACAAGAAAAATACTCAAATCCAAGATGTCCTCAAATGGTCTCCTCCTCCTCCTTTTAAAGATTCAATAGATAGATCTCCAAGATTCTAAAAGTGTCTTATTTTTTATTATTTTAATATTATTCTAAAAGCTCCTCCTTGATTTTGTCTTAAGTGACTTTTTAATTTATTTAAGTCACTTTTGATATTTTACCCTTAGTTAATCTTTTCTCTTTTTTAATTAAGTGACTAATTAAAGTCACTTTTAATTATGGAAAAATGGTAAAATCACCCACCATACTCTCTATGGCCACTGAAAGCGACTCCTCGACATCCCATCTATTAGATCTTCTCATTTCGGTTCCAACGAGTTGTTACACCAAGGCGTTGCATCAAATATTTCTTCTCGAATGCCACCTTAACTAATTAAGTTATGCTTGATAATAACGAGAATCACCATAATGCAATGGAACCAAAAGCAAATTTATTGAACTGCTCTTGATGGTAGAAAATGTCAAACATGTCAAACATACATCGTTGGACCCCATAAAACTCCTCAAAAATCCCCCTGGACCCCTAGTGACATAATCCTGCTCTTGTGACCTAGTCATTGTTGGGTAATTTAATTGGTAATTAAATTACTTCATTAATTGTCAAACCAAGGTTCGTGTACTTGTGAACTGCATGTGCACAATATATGGTAGGAGTTTTATTTTTATCAAAGCAGCGTTTAATCTATAAAAGTAAATTGCAGAACACAACTAAACCAATTTCAACTCAACTCAACTCTACGAACATGTTCTTTCTATCAAACTGGAAAAGGGAAAACTATTCTTTTAGAAACAAGATCAAATGACAATAATTGAATCAAATTGAAATGGCTATTCTAATTGCATCAAATTGAAATAAATATTCTACTTACATAATTGAAAGGTTACTTGTTGAGATGTCATCTTGTTCTACCACAACAAATTGAAACACTAATCTATCAAATAGAATTGAAACTAATTATAAAACCAAACTATTTGAAATCAAATGAACTAAAGAGCAAGAATAAAACTTCAAATTATGATAGATTACTAATGTGTGCAATATAGATCTGAATCAATCTAAACATCTAAATATGAGATTAAGTGGAAAATCTTAATGAAAATAACTAACAATTAAAATGGCTTTGGTTGTTTTCAATTTTAAAGAGCGCTCAATCTTGTACAACAAAATCAACATTGAGTAAAATACGTGAACAAAGTAAACTAACCGCAAATCCAACTATAACTAATTGAAACAAAGCATCTAAACTATCTTACAACTCTCTAAGGGGGCCTCTTGTTGAGTGTAAGGCACTATTAAATCAAACCAAATTAGATAAGGATGCATTCACACTTCAACAACATAGTACTTGCATTAATAAAAACAAAGAGTCTTCAACAATTCTAAATAGAGTATCTATGATATATTCTCCATTATCTCGACTTGCAAATCAAGGAGATATTTATAGACTAGTTAATTTAAATCCTTAAAGAAAAAAATATTGAGAGGCAAGTCTGTGGATCAACAACACAATCTTTGAATTTAACTAAGAAATGGATTTGACATGATTTGCTTTGTTGTAGTAAGTCATGCATATCCTCTTCTTCTACACATAACTTATCAATTATCATGACTCACTCACTTGATATCATCTTTACCATGCTTGCTTGATGCTGAAACCATTGCATGAACAAAAAAATGTTGACCTAGATGTTTGATCAAACAAATTCTTAGTCTAGTTGATCTTTTGAGTTGGCATAATAGTTGGAGAAGCATGTCCTTGACATTTGGCATATGCTCACGTATTTTTTTTTCTTTGAAATTCTTTGCATCATGTCCAACCATGGATTGAGCTACGAAAAATTCAGTCATCTACAGAAATATTACAATTTAGTAGCCAAAGAGATATTTTAGTCAATTTCATAAAGAAAGTCTAGATTATGGGCAATAATGATTTGATACCTTTTGTTATAGCTAAAATGACATTGATGACCTGATGACTTGTAAATATATATCAAAACATATATGGTATGGATGGAAAAATGGGAAAAAGGACGTCAAAATTGAGGACAATGCGCCGATCCAACATTCCCCCACGTTGAGGATGTTTGCATGTCCTAATGCACAAAACTCAAAAATGAAGAAATATCCTTGCTACTATGCTACTTTTAAGTCCTGTATCAAAACATCTATATTGCTTGGTATCCCCTTCTTTTTCACATTAATAAACCATTTGGGTTTTCTCACGAGAATTTTTTCTTGCAATGCTTTGACCTTATTTCTGAGCACCTTGTTGTTTACTATAAGCTTTTTGTTTTTATTATACCAAAATCACATTCTTAATAGCATAGTGACACTGGTGCCTTCAAAATTTCATTTTGTGCTTTAACCATTTCATTTTCTTCTCTAATATACTTGTTTAGTACTTCTAACTAAGAAATATCTTGCTTGAGAGTGCCTTATTTCCCTTGATAAGTAGTTGTATGTACCTCTGAATCAATTATAGGATCATCATCATATAAAACTTCTTCATGAAATTGAGTTTCATGGGTCTTTACCTTTTTCTGCGCTTTTTCCTCCAAATTCTCCAAATATTCATAAACTTCTTGTTGATCTAGGCCAATTCTGGAGTCTTTCTTATTGGACTCTCATGGAATGAAAATTTTGCCTCTGTTCCTATGTAAACTTCATCATCCTTTTAAAGATTAACATTTTCTGGAGGAATCTGTTGTATTGGCTCATTTTAAAGCTTGGAAAGTGATTTACTCTTTCTCAATTTCTGCTTTGGCTTCATTGTTTCTTGTGTAATCTTTCTCTTGCTACCCTTTCTTTGTATCTTGGCTTGATTTTCTTCAACTGCTTCTATTATTGTGGCTTCTAGTTCTTGTGTTATTTCGCTAGCTTTCTCTCTTCTAACCTCATGTTTCTTGTTTTTTCTTTCTAATTTTATCGAAGTACTTACTAAGTGGTGCATCCTCCTCTGGTAGAATTTCCATCAGTTCTAGTTCATTGTCTAGAATATCCCCTTCTTTTTCTATAACAACTTCAGGGTTAGGGTTTTGGGATGTTTTTCATTAGCTCCTCTTAGATTTTTGCAATTATTCCTCTTTTGAAGCTTCTACAAAATGACTTTTGAGTAGGAAATATTGCCAATTATCACCAATATATTTAGATGAGATTCAATGGGAATTGTTAAAATACCATGATGATATAAGTCTTTACTGATGTTCCAAGAATCTCTATGAATATTGAAGGTCATTTTCTTTAAATTCCACATTAAATAGTAAGGTAAATTCATTTCTTTTCCTTCAACAAAGTTCATGAGAAACCTAGCATGGTAAAAGAGCATAGTAGCAAACCTTCCTTCACAAGTTAGAAACTTTTGGAGGACTAGTAGTAGATTTTTCGATTTGGTCTTCAATGCAATGACTGGTATCCCTTTTTTAAATGTTGAGGTGTCCATTTGTGGGTTATGAAAGAAATTCCTCTAATATTCATCCTTGAGCCTCTGAATTTTGAACCAACTTTCTCCAATTCGAGGGAGTCTTGTTGCCTCTACTATGAATGACTCATAAAGATTAAGCTTGATATCTCCTATTTTTTCTTCAACGACATCAGATTCTCTTAAAAAATCTCTCGTGACCTACTCTTCATAAGCGTTGAATTTCTCAAAAAATTGAAGCCATCCTACTTGTTGCAACTAGTCTCTGACATGAGGATTAGCACTGAGAAAATTTTCCCCATGTGGCTCGAATTTGATACTAACACCCATGGCAGAAAATAAGTTGCACCCTCGAACTTCCTCTTTCTTGACGTGAATGGTTGAGGATGGATATAGTGGAAGAGAATAGGATTGATGGTTGATGGTGGCAGAGCATGGGTAAAATAGGAAAGTGATTGAGTACAAATGGAATTCCTCTTTTACTAATGATCTCCCATGATTTGTTTTGATCATTTTTTATAGGACCATTGAGATTTTTCAAATCATTGGCATATGGTGGGAGGATATTATCATAATGAGCTGGATTACAATAATGGTGATCGGGTATGAACGTGATAGATATTAGTACGCGGTCATAATTTGAAATTTCATCAAATGAAAATTGAGAAACGTCTCATTTGCACATTAAATTGAGGAGATCAATCCACTTATATCTAATAGTATTTAGCAAAATATTTTTTAGTGTCTCTTCATCTAAATTGTGCATTTTATCCCTTTTCATATTATACGCAAAACTTTCTACTAGATCTTCAAGATTTTCATCCTCTCTTTGAATCATCTTAAAGGCTTCATCCTTAAGGTTATGGTGCATACAATAATCTTTGTATGTTTCTAGGAATACTCTCTTCATTTCGTCCCATGTTCTAATAGAGTGTGTTCTGAGACCAATGAACCATTTAAGGGATCCATCTTTTAGAGTGGATGGAAACAATTTCAATTTTTGAGTATCAAGTAAATCATCATATGATGTACACAATGCTTCAAACTAAAAAAGAAATGTCTCAGGATCCTCAGTTCTCAAGCCATGAAAATTAGGAATAATAGAAGCTGAGATATTTTTCATGGTAGTTGTGGTATCTTCATCGAAGATATGGAATCCATAGGGGTCGTGTTCTCTATCATCTCCCCTTCCAATTCTACCACCTCGTCCACCTCTTTTACTTCCTCCTCTGTCTCTTCCTCCACCAATCCTAAGTACACAATATACATTGTGTACTTCTACTTCTCCCTCTCTAGCCATTATAGATTCCTCAAAGCTAATGTAAGGTTTAACAATATGGTTGTCTAATTCCTTCTCTGGTTCTTCTACTAATGGTATGTCAGAAAAGGTTTCTTCCTCTTCCTCACTAGGCACTTCTAACTCTTGTCCTAGGAGTTGTTCACTTGTTGAAGCGAGAAATACAACTCCTTCAATAGGGTATGAAGGTTCTTCAACTATAGCTTCTGAGGATGAAGTTGGTGAGTCCCTAGGTTGAATTTCAGACCTATGTACCTCGAGGAGTCTATGTCTACCTGTTATGGATGGAATGCGAGTGTTGGTGGATGGTGTGGCACTACGTGGTCTGGCAGGGGTGGTTAGTGATGTTGGTATTGAACTATGCCCTCTACCTCTACTTATAAATATACTCCTAGAATCTTGTTCTCTATACATGCATCCTAAATGATTTTAATTGTGCATCTAAAAAATGAATACATCTAATATGATATGGAAATAAAAAATAAAGTCCTATATACAATTTCCCGATAACAACACCAAAATGTTGGGTAATTTAATTGGTAGTGAAAATACTTCATTAATTGTCAAAACAAGGTTCATGTACTTGTGAAGTGCATGTGCACAATATATGTTAGGTGTTTTATTTTTTTATCAAAGAAATGTTTAATCTATTAAAGGAAATTGTGGAACAAAACTATATCAATATCAACTCAACTCAACTATGCGCACATGTTATTTCTATCAAACTTGAAAAGGACAAACTACTATTTTAAAAACAAGATCAAATGACAGTAATTGAATCAAATTGAAATGGTTGTTCTAATTTCATCAAATTGAAATAACAATTCTAGTTACATAATTGAAATGCTACTTTACCTGTTAAATGTAATCTTGTTCTACTGCAACAAATTGAAACAATAATCTATCAAACATGATTGAAACTAATTCTAAAACTAAACTATTTGAAATCGAATGAACTAAAGAGCAAGAATAAAACTTCAAATTATGATAGATTACTAATGTGCATAATAGAGATACAATTCAATTTAAACATCTAAATCTAAGACTAAGTGGAAAATATTAATGATGAGAACTAACAATTAAAATGTTTTTGGCTGATTTCAATTTTAAAGAGCCCTCCATCATGTACAACAAAATCAATAGTGAGTAAAAGACGTCAATAAAGTATACTAACTACAAATCCAAATGTAACTAATTGAAACAAATCATCTAAACTATCTTACAACTATCCAAGGGTCCCTCCCATTGAGTGTAAGCCGCTATGAATTCAAATCAAATTGGCTAAGGACACATTCCATTAGAGAAATTTTGAGGTCTAAAATGGGCCTCAAAACAAAAATATACAACAAAAATCAACTTCATAAGAATCAATAGGATTCAAGATGATGATGTCAACCATGGGGGATGATTCACCATTTTTGGAGTAAAAAAGTAAAAAATATTAAATAATAAACAAATAAAAATAAAAACTACTTTTACAACTCGTATTTTCAACTTATCTCCCTACGATTTTACTCAAATTTTGAGCGGGAGAACCTTTTGGATGCTGAATTTAATTCCCCATCCAAAGAGCACCCAAGTCACATACTTTCAATGGACTATGCCACATGAAAATCATGATTGCAGTCATTTGTTTTCCATGTATTTCTCATTTTTTGTGTAGCAGCTTCCATCGAAAGTATGCAACATGGGTACTCCTTGGATGAGGAAATAAATTATGCATCCAATGAGTGCTCCCACTCGAAATTTGATCCAAATATTGGAGGGAGGTCCCCAAGATCTAAAAATTTGAAATGTTAGAAGAAAATGCGAACACACATTAAACAAAACCACAAAGATTTTTTTTTTATTAAAAAAAGAATAACTATAAAAGCTACATAGTGGTGGACAATTTTTCCTTTAACAAAATGCAACTTGTTATTGTTGGGTTGTGTTATATTCTTTCCACGACTAGCTCCCCTAGTTAACCGGGGGGTTAGAGTGGGGGCGTATCCCCCCCATCGTTGCACTGATTACGCAGCGGGGGGGTCACAGGGGGCCGACAGCCCCCCCTGTCCAAGGGGTTTGAGGGGGGTGGGTAGCCCCCCTCTACCGGGTCCAAGGCAGTGCCCCGGGGAAAATTTTTGGGACCCTATATTAGGTGGGATGAACCTACCTATGGTTTTGTGCATGGTTTTGGGCGCGATGGTTTTTCGATCCATGGTATTGGATGCTTCAGCATGTATATATATGTATTGTAACATTGAAAGGAACATAATGAAAAATCAATCTAGTAGTCCCGATTTTGAGATCCATGGGAAAATATCTGTGTATATGTGTTTTATGTGTTATGCTCTCACATTGTTTATTTTCTGTGTTTTAGAATTCATATGCAGGTAATTTTTTTACGGGGTTAAAACCTACATTTGGTATCAGAGCTGTTTTGGCTTCAAGGGGACGCCTTTGTTGCTGAGGGGTTTCGCTCGGGCCTGTGTTAGACCCTGTTCAGTGGGAGATCTGCGAGATTGATTCTGGTGGTGAAAGAAGATGGCGAGTAGCGGAAAGATAGAGATTGAGAAGTTCAATGGTCAGAGTTTTGAGTTGTGGAAACTCAAGATGGAGGATCTGTTGGTGGATAACGATCAGTGGATCGCGGTAGATCTGGGTACTAAACCTACAGGAGTGACCGATCAAGAATGGAAGAAGTTGGATCGGAAGGCAAAGAGCACAATACGATTGTGTGTCTCAGATTCAGTATTGCTGAATGTATCAGGGGAAGCTACGGCA
>APFE030566770.1:24904-41691 GCA_000404065.3 Pinus taeda | reverse complement strand
TGAGATCTACATGAAGAAACCTGAAGGTTTTGCAGTGAAGGGTAAGAAAGAACTGGTATGCAAGTTAAAGAAGTCTCTATATGGGTTAAAACAATCACCAAGGATGTGGTATCATAAATTTGATACATTTATACGGGGACTTGTCTTCACCAAAAGAAAAGCATACCACTGTGTGTATTTTAAATTAATTGGTGACTGTGTTATTTCTCTGGTCTTGTATGTGGATGATATGTTGCTGGTCGGAAATGACAAAAAAATTATCCAGGATTTGAAGACCCAATTGTCCTCCAAATTCGACATGAAAGATCTTGGTGCTGCAAACTATATTTTGGGCATGTAAATTAAAAGAGATCAGGAAAAGAAGAAGCTTTGGTTAAACCAGAGGAAGTATGTCGAGACGATACTACAGAGGTTTAATATGCCGGATAGTAAACCGGTGAAGGTTCCTATTCCTGTAGGTGTGAAGTTATATGCTGAACAGTGTCCCAAGGCACAAGAAGAGGAAGAGGACATGTCCCGTGTTCCATATGCAAGTGCAGTCGGTAGCCTAATGTATGCAATTCTTTGTACTAGACCAAACATTGCACATAAAGTGGGAGTATTGAGTAAGTTTATGTCAAAACCAGGGAAGGAGCATTGGACAACAGTGAAGCGAGTTTTTAGGTATTTGCGTGGCACTATTGATTATGGTTTGTGCTACCAAGGAAGATCAGGATTGCACAGAGTGTTGGATATTCGTGGCTTTTTTGATGCAGAATGGGTTGGATATCTAGATCAGAGAAGATCTACAAGTGGGTATGTGTTTAACCTATTTGGAGGTGCAGTCAGTTGGATGAGTAAGAAACAATCTATAGTGGAATTATCAACTACAAAGGCAAAATATATGGCAGCCACTCATGCAAGCAAGGAAGAATTTTGGTTGCAGAGATTGTGTTCAAGTATGGGGTTAGTACAAGGAGCTATAAGGATAGACTGTGACATCCAAAGTGCAATTTTCTTGGTAAAGAACTCTGCTTATCATTCAAAGACAAAGCACATTGATGTTCAGTATCACTGTGTGAGGGATATGATAGAAGACAAAAAGGTGTTGTTGGTAAAGGTGGACACTTTGAAGAATACTGCAGATGCATTGAAAAAATTTGTGAGCTCTGAGAATTTCTCTTGGTGTAGAGAAACAATCGGCAATGCAGGGTTGGATAAATGACTAAGCTCTCTTGTGGCCCCTGATGGAAAGGAAACAACAAGTGGGAGAATGTTGGGTTGTGTTATATTCTTTCCACAACTAGCAGCCATAGTTAACCAGGGGTTTAGAGGGGATCGACAAACCCCCCTGTCGAGGGGGTTCGAGGGGGGCATGTAGACCCCCTTTACGGGGTCCGGGGCAGCACCCCGGCGAAATTTTTTTGGGACCCTATATTAGGTGGGACGAAACTACCTATGCTTTTGTGCATGGTTTTAGCACATGGTTTTGGGTGCGATGGTTTTTTGGCCCATGGTATTGGATGCTTCAGCATGTATATATATGTATTGTAACATTGAAAGGAACATAATGAAAAATCAATCTGGTAATCTCGGTTTTCAGATTCAGGGGAAAATCTCCATGTATATGTGTTTTATGTGTTATGCTCTCGCATTGTTTATTTTCTGTGTTTTGGAATTTGTATGCAGGTAATTTTTGTATGGGTTAAAACCTACAGTTACTTATAGTCTTATAATACCACATGTAAATAACATGGGTGAGTAGATACCATGGATGGATCTCACTTACAATACCATGGGTGGATTCCACTTACAATACCATGGGTAAATTCCATGGGTGGAATAATACTATGGATGGATGCCACTTACAATACCATGGGTAGATTCCATGAGTGGATAAATACCACGGATCGATGAATATCATGGGTGGATGCCACTTTCCATTCAGATCATTCCTCCCTCCTTAAGAAGAAATGGTCCCCATTGCGCGAAGTTTCCTCCTAAGAAGAATTTGTTGAATATGAACTGCCACTGAAGAGACGCGTTTTGTGTGGCTAACCCATAACCATGATGAATGAAGATCTGAGGATAGAGATACCATGTAATGTTTGTAACCAACTATGATACTAACAGTGTGTGCCCGAGCAAATGGACTTCGATGAAGTGTGGGTTTGTGGATGACCCATAACGATGAAAAATGAAGATCTAAGGATAGATATATCCTTTAATGTTTGTGACAAACTATGATACTAATAGTGTGTAGCCTAGCAAATGGACTTCGATGACAAGGATTTTGTGCGGTTGGCCCATAACCATGATGCAGACTATTGATGAAGTACAAGGTGCATACATAGCTCGGGGTTGGAGGGCACGTCTCCAAATGAACCCAATCTGGATGCTACTATGTTGAAACTGATGAATGTGAAGCAGGTGCCTACTAAAGTGAGGTTGGAGGGCACGTCTCCAAAGGGAACCTGCTCTGCATGCTTCTCCAGATATAAAAACTCATGGATTTTAGGTGGGGTATAGAACTAGGCCACACTAGAGATGTACCTGAACTATAAATGTGTTGCATACTAGTAACAAAAGTAGCCATGGGTGTTGGATATTCTTCTATCCAATGAGATGTTATAAAGTCTACTGTCACATTATAGACCTCTTGCTACGACTTTGTTGATAACTTCTACTACAGGTGATGAAATTAAATTCCGTCAAAAGCCCATTTGAGGTATTGAAGATTTCTTTCCATTGATATAAGATAATTGAAATTTGATGAAATTTGGGGAGAGAAAATGATTCCACAAAATCAGGTGACGCGCAATCGTGCAACGGTCCAGACATATGTAACTTCAATTGCTCATATCTCTCAAACCAGGAAATGAAATCAAATTTCACAAAATATCCATTTGAACTAACGAAAAATCATTTAAAATGAGTTATTTTAAACCTTATAAAATTATTTATGGAGGTCATAGAAATTGCGTAAATTTTGCTGAAGATTGCTGCAAAACTTTGAAACTTAAATATGCTTCAAACCCTCATTCCCATGGAGCCTTAACCGGAATCTAATACCACTAAATTGAATCATGGAGGGATGCCCCCAAGATCTAAAAATCTGAAATTCTAGAAGAAAATGAGAACACATGATAAATGCCCACGAGGCTTTGGATTGATGGCGAATGGGTGCATTGTTAAGGCACTCCTTGCAATAGGTCACTGGTTCAAATCCCCCATGGGTGCTTACCTACCAAAAAAACAGAACACATGGTAAACAAAACCACAAAGAAATTTTTTCTTATTAAAAAGATTAAAATGTAAAAGCTACATTATGGGGGACAATTTGTCCTTTAACAAAATGTGACTTGTTACTTATAGTCTTTTTAGTTATAATACCACAGGTAAATTCAACGTGTGGATAGATACCATGGGTGATTGAATACCATGGGTGGATCTCACTTACAATACCATGTGTGGATGCCACTTACAATACCATGGGTGGATGCCGCTTACAATACCAGGGGTAGATTCCATGAGTGGATAAATACCATGAGTCGATGAATACCATGGGTGGATGCCACTTTCCATTTGGATCAAAATTTGAGTAAAACCATAAGGAGATAAGTTGAAAATACGAGTTAAAAAATAGTTTTTCCTTTTTTCCTTATAAAATTTGAAGATGTAACCTAATCTTATTTTATTATTTCCACTATTATTTTATAATATTCCTTAGGAGGCCCATTTTAGAACTAAAAATTTCTCTAATGGAACTTCAAGAACAAAGTACTTGCATTAATCAAAACATAGAGTCTTCAACAATTCTATACATAGTATCTTGATCTATTCTGCATTATCTTAACTTGCAAATCAAGGATATATTTATAAACTAGTTAATTTAACAACTTAAAGAAAGAAATGTTGAGAGTCAAGTTCGTGGATCGACAACACAACCTTTCAATTCAACTAAGAAATGGATCTGGAATAATTTTCTTTGTCATAGAAAATGATGCAGATCACCTTCTTCTACACATCAGCTATCAATTATCATGAGACTCGCTCACTTGATATCGTATTTTCCATGCTCTCTTGATGTCGAAACCGATGCATGCAAAAAAACAGTGTTTACCTAAATGTTTGACAAAATAGATTCTTAGTCTAGTTGATATTTTGAGTTGACATAATAGGTGGATAAGCATGTCCTTGAAATTTGGAATCTGCTCATGTCTTTTGTTCACTTTGAAATTACTTTCATCCTATCTAACCACGTATTGAGCTATGGAAAATTTAGTCAACTACAAAATGTTACAATTCAGTAGTAGAAGAGATATTTTCATCAATTTCATAAAGAAATTCTAGATTATGGGAAATAATGATTTGATACATTTTTTTATAGCTAAAATGACATTGATGACCTTATGACCTGTAAATATATATAAAAACATATATTGTATGGATGGGAAAATGGGAAACAGGATGTCAAAACTAACAACAATTTAAGGATCCAACAACCATTGCGTGTCCTAGAAATCCACCCTGGTCGTACTATAGAGGAAAATAAAAATGGGGAAATTACATTAAAAATAAGGTGATATTATACTTGCCTACTCCACGGATTTAGAAAGAGGTATGAATTTTTCTTGGACATGTTGGTTATTATTGATCTTTTATTAAATATTTTCCATCAATAACTCATCCTTTGTTTTTCTTACTAAGCAAACATGTTGAATTTGTGTGCACAAATAACTTCTAACATGATTTTGAGGAACTAAAATCAACACTATCCAAGGCTCTTATCTTGATAGGTCCCAATTAATCCCTCCCATTTCCAATGTATAAATATGTGTTAGATACCATTATTGGAGTTGTCTTCGGGAAACAAGAAGGAAATCATCCGTATGCAATTTACTTTATTAGTAAAAATCTCTCTCCTGCGGAATTAAATTATACAATAATTGAAAAACGATTTTTTGTTGTAGTACACACTATTAATAAATTCAATGTTATGTAACTAGATACCTCACAATGTTACATATTAACCATGTCACTATTAAATATTTAATAAGCAAACCAATCACTAATGGAAAGGTAACTAGATGATTGTTATTATTGCAAGAATTTGACATTACTATCTTAAATAAACTAGAGAAAGATAACATAGTGGCAGGTTTTTTTTCTAAGCTTTCAACAAATGAGAAAAAACCACTTGTTGAAGATTCATTTCCTATTGAACATCTCTTTGAAACATCTACTAATTCACCATGGTTTGTAGATATTTCTAACTACTTAGTTCTATGAAAAATCCCACCTCACATATCTCCAAAATAACAACAAAAGGTCATTAAACAAAGCTAGATAATTTCATGGATCGATGGATGCATTTTATATACAGGGAAAGATCCCATTATCTGGAAATGTGTGTGAGAGGACAAGATCCATCACATACTAAAGGCTTGCCATGATGGCCCTTGTGGGGGGGCACTTTTTAGATAAGAGGACTAGATATAAAGTACTCCATTAAGGGTATTGTTGGCCCAAAATATTAAATCATTCCAAGTAGTATGTAAAGATATGTGATTGTTAGAAAAGCATGGGAAGGTCAGTGCAAGTAGATGATATATCGCTATAACCATAACTAGTAATAGAATCCTTCGAGATATGGGACCTTGACTTTGTTATACCTATCAATACCCCTTCTCAATGCAACTCCTACATCCTTGTTTGTACAAATTATGTCACAAAGTGGATGGAAGAAAAGGTACTTCCAAATATAATAGAGCAAGGACTATAACAAAGAAAGAAATATTAGATTTTATCCATGATGAAATATTTACCATATTTTGGATACCATGGGAGATCGTCATCAATGGAGGAACAAAATTTACTTCAAGGCTTATTGAGAACCTCATGGAAAAATATAAGATAAAAAATAGGTAACATGCCATATCATTCATAGTCTAATGGGAAGGTAGAAGGATTGAACAAAATCCTTAAGGATATTATAACTAAAACTATTTGATTTCACCTCAGGGACTGAGCATACCGATTTCCTGAAGAATTATGAGCTTACTAGACAACATGGAATACTACTGCTAGTTTCACACCATATGAGCTAGTTTATAAGAATATAAATATTTTACATAGATATATAAATATAGATCCTAAGGACAACAATTCCACTTGGTGTGGATATATCCAAAGCACACCAACACAAACTTCTCTAAATCATTGAATTGGATGGACTTATTAAAGATTCCCTATGACAAGTTCATAAAGAAGAAGAGATGAAAAGTTGGAGAATGGGCCTTACTATTTGATTCAAAGTTCAAGGATTTTAGAGGAAAAGTTTGCATTCAATGGCTTGGACCATATGAGATTGACACTATGTATGACAATGGGGCCATTAAGTTTCATACTATTGATGAGGAGAGAACTCCATTGATGGTAAATGGACACTAGCTTTGGTTATATCACAAACCCCTATTAAAAGAAGCCTTCTCAAGGAATATTAGTGAAATATGGTCTGATAGTGATATGGAGATTATCTATAAGGGAGAAATCCTTACTTGATGATTCATTCCTAAATTAATTTCATGTTCCGATAAATATATATCTATATATATATATATATATATATATAATATATATATATATATATATATAGATAGATAGATAGATAGATAGTGAAATTCCACCTGTGAAATCCCATAAAAGGGCACACTTGGAAACATGGCATGTGAAAACCATCCCATTTCGTGCATGAAATATTAAAAGAAAAAAATGAGAAAAAAATTGAATAAACTAAATAATTCATGAGTAGAAGGGGACTTCAGAGTTTCATGATGGTTATGTCAGGTTCCTCTTACTCATGTTATTTGCATGTTCCTTGTATTTTTATAAACTACTAATAAATCATTCTTTAAGATTGCTTGAGAAACAAAGAATGGTAAGGTCGTCTTGTTGTGACACTGTTTCTATAACATAGTGTCGCAACACTATTTGTAATAGAACCAACATGACTACCACAACATGGTTGTTGAAACATGTTTGCTTCAACACATCATGGATGAGTGGATGCCATGCTCGTGTTGCAACACCATCTAGGCTAACGCAATAATTATGTTGCAACATGCCACTACCAACCCTCTGGTTAAATTGAATGCTACAACCCAGGTTTGGAAGAGTTTTTGGGACATCGGTTCATACAACTATTGTAACACCAAGTGTTGTAATATATACTACAACACCCTTGCCAACATGGAGTACAATTTTTTTTTGAACAAGCTAATATCATAATAAGGTACGGGATATAACAACTTATTGCTACCAACCTAGAAAAGGATGGCATCCCATGGTAAGTAGCTAAAAAAACATCCTTATTTTTCACAATTAATGTCAATAACACACATTATTTTCAATTACCTTAACAAGACTACATGCATAACACTCCAATACTTCCATATTCCTATGACGTGATTTGCATCATCGACCATGATTACCCTACCTTACTTGGAAACCATCAACCCTAGTAGACTCTTCATTCAAATTTGAAAGTCGTAGATGATCTAAATGCTGAGAAAGAATAATGGAAGATTCATTGAATCATGAAGAACACACATAGACCCTATTATTACAGGGTTTTGACAATATTTGGTAAATTTTTTAGGTCATAGGTTGATCAAGGTATGTAGAGTGATTATAGGGGTATGGTGATGCCATTGCCTTGGAATTCGCATTGAATTTCCAGCATGGTAGGTTTATGGTAAGAGGAATAGTGGTACAAGATAATGAAGATACCATTTCCATAGTGTCTGGGCTGCCAAAAATTGGAAAACAATGGTATGTTAGGAAGAATCCAAAGCCTGATTTGATAAAGAAATTTATTGAACTAGGAGAGGGTTTGGTGAAGAAAGGAAGTGGCTTCAACAAGAATCCTATGTCGACACCTTGGGAAGACATAGCTCTTATCATACAAATATATATCACATGTGAGGTATTCCATGGGGTCATCTATTGGCTTCATTTACAATTGTTGGATTATCTAAGGAACCGACGCCTAGTCAACGTGTTGTTCTTCCTTTGGAAGACACTCCGAAAAATGACCTCTAGTGTCTAGAAATATAATAAGCTAAATGATGTCCTCTCCCACTATTTCTTGATAAAATTTCTAAGATAATGTACTCCAAAGGGAAAACCACACTTGGAATGACATTGTGCAAGCACTATGGGTGGGAGTCAAGGAAAAAGTAGCAGTTTCTATAGCTCCACCAAAAGTTGCAATTGTTACAACTCCTCCAAAGGTTGTAGGTATGACAACCCATGAGGAAGAAGCTGCTTCAAATCCCAAAACAAAGGTAAATGTTGAATTTCAACCACAAGAATAAGAGGTTAGGAAATTCCGTGATAGTGATATGGAAATTACTGGAAGCATACCCTAGACAAGGAGAATGAGGTGAAGGAATAAAATGCATGCACCCACAACTATGCTTAGGAAAAACATAATAAGGTATAACACAAAGGAAGAGTCAACATCAATTGTTGTAGAGGAGGAAGCAACCCTTAGTACAACACAAGCACTAACAAGAGTGGAAGAAGAGGCAAAAACCCCTACTGCAATAGAAGAACCAACAAGGTTGGAAAAAGAAGTGCATGTTGCAACATGGATAGATATAATAGATATAGCAACCCCTATTGCAAAACCAAAACTAAAAGGGGTGGAAATTTAAGAACAAGAGCATGTTGCAACATAAGAGGAAGAAGAGGAAAGCCTTTCTAAAATACAATAATTAGTAAAAGAAATTGAAGAAGAAAAAATCCCTAATGAATTATAAGATCCAACAATGATGAAGGAAGGAGAGATTGAAGCCTATGTTACAACACAAGAACCAACAAAGGAGATTTTTCAAGGGTATTTTGTTGCAACATAGGAACCAATAAGAGTTACAACATTAAGTATTGAAATACAAGAATAAATTGCAGCTTCCAAAACCAACACTATTGCTTAGAGATTGAATAAAATCTACAAAGCCATGAAGAAGAAGAAATTTTTAAGTAATTTTACAGTCATTCCTTTGTATCCATTTATTATCGCAAAGAATGAAGTTATCAAAAAATAAAACAAGGACCTGCAAGCCAAAATCAGAACTTTAGAGGCCTAATTAAAGGAAAACCAATCTTCTAAGGGATTAGACTACCTTCCTCAAGAAGTACAACTCTTTGACACAAAAGACAAAGAGGAACTGTTATCACACAGGTTGTTCCCTGCTTCCTAAAGGGAATACGGATGAGGTAACCACTAACCAATCTTTTAGTTACAGGTCCTAGCCTACCTACAACCAGAGAGGGCTCTCTCTTTATGATTTAGCTTTGTTTGTGGATGATTTTAGGCTAGTTATGGTGTGCTGGTTTTTGTTTTGAATTTGGTTGGTTGGTGAATTCAAACAGAGTTGAGGTATAGATTACAAAACAGTTAGGGCCATTGGGCAATGGAGTCCAGGTAGTGTGTTGTTGAAGTATATTTATGAAGACAGAGTATTGCTGCAAAGCCAGGTAGGCATCTGTGGAACAATTTCTTAGATTATGTAATGAAGTTATGGAATTAGTGAGTGAAAGGCAATTGAGAATCTTTCACTATGCTAACAAGGGGGAAATGAGAATGTTGCTTAAGAGCAGTTAAGAATTCTTAATCAATATTCACAGTGATAGAATTAGTTTAGACATGAGCAATTAAGAATTCATATCCATGGCTAATCCAGAAGAAAACATATTTAGAAATAGAGATTGAGCATAGGGTGTTTTCAAACAAATGCTAAGCTATTCTTTTTATCTATTTACTATGATCATGAACATATATGAATTATGGCATCACAGAAAAACAAGAACATAGTTCAGAATAACTTATTGTTCCAGCAAATGACACAGGAATTCTGCAACATAACAGAGCCATTAATTTCCACCTTCAGACAGTATAGGAACCAGGAACTCCACCCGCAATTTATATTAGCATAAATGTCTCAGATATACAATAGAGCTCTTCTGAAAGAGTTTCACTACAACCAACCCTTAATACGTTCTTTGAGGGGATATATATACAAAAATAGGATACAAAATATCTCAATAGTGAGTTATTGTGCAATAAATTGCACCACCAACTCTCTTACAAAAAGTAAATGAAAGATATAACTACATCAATTAATGTTGAGATGGCAGCTATCTTTCTGTCAGACAACTTTTGACTTTTTGGCTCAGGAAAGTTGGTTGTAGCTGTGCCTTTAATTCTGCGTTAGTTGAGCCTGCTGTCTGAGATCTTTGGTGAGTCACTGTACGGATGCTTCTTGTGATATCTGCGTGCTGAATTGTCTGCTGACCTGTACTGTGACTGAGATCTGAATTTTCACAAAAAGGAATAATATGATGGAATCACCTGGGCAGAATTTCCAGCATTGCCTGCCACCAATCAGCTGGAGGTAGCTGATGTCTCCTTATTTTTACCAGTGTTTCATCTGCTTCTGTATATCTGCAGAAGTTTGGAGGCACTTCAAACAGATGATTTATCTCATGCTCAATAAAAAATAGATTTTCCAATTTGTCATACAGAGACTGCCCAGAGGGAAGCCTTGCTTCTTCTGTGGAGCTGCTAGATGCTGTTATTTGATTCTCAACATAATTGTTGATCCTTGTGATATACTGATCATATGATAGCAGTTGTCCTGTGCCAGTCACTAGGCTTGGCAGTCCTTTATCCTGTAACACTGTCATCTTTGCCCTGAATTCATCAATTTCTGCCTTCATATCCTGACATTTCCTTTCTAGTGTTTGAGTGAAATTCCTCAAAGTTAGCACTTTCTTAGCTGCCAGGATGGTGTCTGTTCTGCTGTTTATTTCTAGTGCTGCCAATTCCTCCCTAGTGTGATTATTGAGGAAATGTATCATCTTATTGGCCTACTCAAGCATGATTCCTAGTGTTGTTCTGGCCCTTTTTATTTCAACATGAGCTATGCCTATTAGTTCAATCTACTCATGTATTGCCTGGATTGACCTCCATTGGTCATGGATTGATTGGCCAATTTTGGCCCAAATTATCTTCTTGATTTCTGCCAAGGTCTTGCCTAGAAGCAATTCTTTTTCCAAAGCTTTTACTTTGGCCTCCAAGGCCTTTATCTCTCTCTGCTTCTATGCCACTGTCATCTTGGACTTGTCATAGCTAGCCTCTAGCTTGGCCAGTCTATCCTTGGCTTCATTTATTTCTGTCACTTGAGTTTCAAGCTCCTTGACAGCTTTCATCAAGTCCTCCATACTCATGCTAGATTCTGCTGCTGCCGTTGCCTCTGTTGCTGATGTGGCTGTGGTTGGTGCTGGAATGGCAAGAGGAGCTGCTGCTGCTTGTGTAGGAGGGGCATGGCCAAGAGTTGTAGAAGTTTGAGGGGGCTGGGAGGTTGATTCCCCTTGCTTGTCCTGCAATGCTTTTTCCAATTCTGCTTCCATTTGCAATATTCTTTGATTCATCATTAGAATCAGATCCATGGCCTCATCAACTTTCTTCTCTTGTACAAGTTCTGCTATTTGAGGGTGAATGGTTGGAGGCAATTTTTCCTGCTTTCTTAGTGCAGCAATGTCATCCTCTTTTTTCTTCATAAGGGCCCTAACACCCTTTGGATCTTTTGGATCATGTCCCAAATCAATGATTATGTCTTCCAAAGCCTTTATTATGTTGTCCTTAGCAGTGGAAGATAGCCTTTCCAAATCAAGCTGTGTATTTGTGTTCTTTAGTGATTCTTTTAACTGATGGGCCAGCATAGCCCTGTCTGCAAGTGTGGCATACACCATTTCCCCTGTTTGTTTGTGCAGCTCTATTTGATCCATGGGGTGTATGTCCTTGGAGAGGACTTCTAGACTTATTTTGGTGTAGTCTGCAGATGATCTGGGTTTTGGCACTTTAGGCTTAAGATGAGTGAAAATCATTTTATATTCCTTGATGTCGTATGCTGCCATCAATCTCTGCTGCTTGGAGGGTGTTGTCTTCAAGAACTGATCATACATTTGAACTCTTAAGAGTTCATTTTGGGCCTTGATCTCCTTAAAAGTTCCTTTGACTCCAGTTGGTTGCTTGCCCTGCTGCCTTGAGGAGGATACCTTTGTGCCTTGCTGCATGGCTTGTTCCAGCTGAAATGAACTAGTGGCAGTCTGCTGGTTGGATTGTCTTTCTCTATTTTGGCTTTCTGCTCTTTCCTCACTGATGTCTTCTTCCTCGGTTTCAGGGTCAATTCTTGGCCTCTTGGCCTCTGGTTGTTGTGTTGACCCACTTGGAGGTGTGACCTCCTCTCTATCACGTTTTTTGCCTCTCTCTTCATTGAGAGGTGTTTGCAAAACTGGGATTTGGGGTGGTTCAGTTTGCTGTGAAGGGGCTTGCCCTTGACTTTGATCCTTTGAGGTGTTGGGCTGCCTTGCCTCTGTCTCTTGTTTTTCATCCATTATCTCTTTGCCTTTTGCTGTAGTGGTGGTTGTAGATGCTTGCTGGGTAGTCTGTGCAGCTGCAACAGTGGATGTGCCTTCTCCTACTTGGACTGGTTTCTTGAATATGACCTGCTGACAAGAATCCAAGTCAAGAGTTTTCTCTAAATATTTCACAGTCTGCTCCATTTTCTGTTCCTGAGTAAATTCCTCTACTATTGTATCAGGCACCCATTCATCTTGGTTGGCAAAGTGTTCTATTTGTGGATATGGACAATGTTTATAGGCTAGCAGCCTATACTTGACTCTCCTAGCACTGGTAAAGCCTTCAGGGTCATAAGGGACCTACCAGAAGCTCCTTTTGAGTTTAAGTTGTTGCCCCAATATTTGATCAGCTTCTTGCCAACCATCTTTCTTGTTCATGATGAATGGGCCTAGGTGGTCTCTGAATTTTAGATTGGCTTTCTTCTTAGCACTATTGAAGTGCGTAAGGTCAGAATTGATGAGTTGCCTATAGTATTCCAAGGCAAACAACCTCATAGGCACATACCTTGGGAGCCTGTAAGGACAGAGCTCAAAGCCATAGATTCTGATGACTGTGTGATTTTGGTATAAATACCAATCACCTATTTTGTAGTTCCTGGACAGCTGTAAGATTTTCTGCATATCTTTGGACAATTTGGCAGGAGGAGACCTCTTCAAGAGGCATGTAACTGGATAGACAAATTGGTCAACAAATTCATAGTAGGAGTAGGGAGAGCTCTAGACTTGATGAAAGACTGAAGACCAAAAGATGACAGATCTCCTCTCACCCTGTGAATCCAGCTTCTTGATGGGGCACTGGAAGCAATCTGTTTGATAGTACAAGAAGAGGTGATAGATGTATGATGAATATTTAAATATTTCTTCCCTGTCCATCCTCAGCAGTTGGTCATGTATCTTGTTGGCAATGAACTTGGCATAATTGTATTTTACAGCAGGAGGCTTCCCAAGGCTATATGCAGACAGCATGACCAAGACAGTTTCATCAACATGCTCACTTGTGGAGAACCCCAGCACAGAGGTTAACATGTCCACCAGCAATTTGCCTACCTCATTGAAATTTGTATATGAAAAAGGAGGTGGCCCAGAAGGTTGGCAGTCTGCTTTCATGAAAGTTTTGGCAACTGCAGCAATGTCTATGCTAGAGAGCTTGGAGCCCTCATCCAGCAAATACTTTATAGAAAAAGGGTATAGCAGCTGGGTTTGCTTGTAGTTCAGCATCTGATTTATGGAGTCTGGTGTTATGTAAAAGAGGATGCTCGGAGATGGAGACTTTACATCTCTGAGCTTCTGGTCATAATTTTCGGCACAGAGGTGAATGACTTCAGGAAAGACATTTACAGATGGCAAGAAGTAGGTAGGTAGGTTAGACTCCCAAATTCCATACAGGTCACTGTTGTCCAAGTGATTGTTCCTCAGCTGGCAGAAGGTCTATAAGTGATTCCTCTCTGCCACAAAATCTGCAATGAGGAAATCACTGTCTACAAGTGGCATAGCTTCCAGCTCCTTACTGGGTGGATTCACAGGAGCAACATCAAGAGCAGATGGACTGGCCATATTTGATTTTAACTGGATATTTGCTTGAGCTTAGGATTGGTGCAAGGGCTGAGGAATGCCCACTGAATTGGGTTTGAAAGTGAGCAGCTCTGAGAGTATGAGGACAATCTTTTCAGGTTTGATGAACTGTGGGGCACTCTGTTGGAAGAAACCAGAGTGTTCTTAGCTAATTAGCTGGTTTTTTAAGGGGAGTTTTGAAAACAGGGATGAGTGTGCAGTTTTATGGGCTTTTAGCCAGTAGCTCGGCTTCTTCAACTAGTTTTTATGGTGAATTTCGCAAAGGGGAACGGGTTTCTTGCAGATTCTTGTGGTGTAGGGATTTTCCCAGGTCTTTGGGTGGTTTCAGTGGACAATTTATCTGAGGAGCTTATGCAGAGTTTTTTACAGGAATTTAGGAGAAAAAATGGGAGAAATACGGGTAAAGTGGGTCGCCTACGGCAAATACCTGGATTTCTCAGTGCAGGAGGCATCAAGCTGGATCAATTGCAGGTATTTGGGTTGACTTTGAGGGCAGCAGCAACTTTGGTGGACGAATTCTCGATTTTGGCAGTAAACGACGTCTTTTGCATGCAGACTACTCCGGAAACGATGAGTTAAAATGACCAACAACGGTCATTTCCCGAATTTTTATGCACTTTTGGCCCTTTGGCGCCTTTTTGGTGATGTCATTAGAATGATGTCGTCAGTGGGTCTGGGTACAGCAGGGTGACGTGGCAGCTGACGTGGGTGGCCAGGTGGCGGTGACACGGTGGCAGGGCAGGCGGGTGGATGGCCGACGTGGAGGTGACATGGAGCAGTGGTGGCGGAAAGGTGAGGTGACGTCACTTTGACGGGGGTGTGACGTCAGCGCGAGGGGATGGGTGGTAAGTGGTTTCCCCGGAGGCCCCATAGGCAGTAAGATGTATGAAGGGGGGGGCTTCGAACACTGCGGGAGGCCAATGCTTGGCGAGGGTACGACAGTAAAACCGCCAATCCCCCAGACGCAAAAGGTCGGGCATCTTCCCTGCAAAATCGACCTCTAGTCGTTAGATCAGTGGGGCCGGCCATCTAACGTCTGGCGGCACATATGATGTGACAAGGTTTACACCCGCAGGGACCCGCCAAATAAAATAATCTTTAAAATACATTGCGCGCAGGGGTGGGTTTTAACCTTAGGTTTTCGGGTTTAATTTAATCGTGCCCGTTTTACAAATGTTTTTATTTAAAAACATTATAACCAATGTATTTAGGGCGGAAAAGGGGTAGGAAGGTTTAATGAGGGTGGGGATTTCAATTTTTTTAGTTTTTAGCCATAGTTTATTAACAAAAACCCATAGTTTGGGGTTATATAGGGTTAATATTAACTCCTGATGTATTAACATTCCCCAAGAGAGGGTTATATAGCCATAGTGCTAGGGGGAGGCTATTTATATAGACCTTTTTGGGAATTTTACATAGATCTTTATAGAATTAGGGAAGGGGGATGCTTAGGGAGCTAAAATAATACATCAGTTGTTAATATGACATTTGTGAGGTGATTGTAGGGGTAAAGACTAAGTTTTAAGAAGTAAAACTTAGGAATGGAAGATGAATGATATGAGAGTAAAGATTTTTACACAAAAAATGTGGCTTCTTTCTCTTGACTAAACTTCATGGTTTGACCTAGTAGCTTGTCATGAACTGAAGTAGAACAGGACACTTGAGCAGATCTCAAGGTCCCTAGGGATGTTAGTAAATGATGTTTGGGGGCAAAAAGGGGGAAATTAGACATGCTTCCAATGTTATTGTAGGAATTTACAGGGTAAGTTCCTCAGACAGAACACCAGAAGGACACCGCTCACAAACAGATCACAGATCAATACACCAGTATTTTGACGTGGTTAAAACCCTCAGAGAGGGAAACAGTCCACGGCCTGCGCCAACGTGGCTACTACAGGCAATTTATAATAAAAGAATGAAAATTTACATAAGCTTTATTTCTTCATAGACGGATTACCCGAACAATGATTCTCCATGCCGCTTTAAAATAGAAACTCATGGGACCAAATCGGGTGTCAAAGCCACGGATCAAGTGTCATGTAATACCGAGGCAGAGAATGAACCGTGGATCACTACATATCGTGACCCGTCGGATTGTAAGTTACAAAATGTACAACGGTAAAGAAACACCTTTACCTAACTCTATTACCTAACTCTATACTGACCAAGTTTGAAACTTAACTATTTCCTATGTGTCGGAATATCCTAACATCCCCCTAAGAACAACTTTGGGATAGGATTGAAGGATTTTACAAATATTGAACACAATAGGAGAGAAGGAGGCACTAGAGCCTATTCCCCCCTTAGTGGACAACTTCACTGAACTCCAAGCATATTTCAAAGTACGTGAACTTCACCTCTGTGAGAGCCTTTGTTGAAGATGTCTACAACCTATCATCTGTGAACAATATTTGCACTTCAAAACATGGTCATGAATGAGCTTTCTGATGAAGTGCATGTGAAGTTCAATGTGTTTGCTGCGCTGATGCTGAACTGGATCTTTGCAAAGCTAAATGGCACTTTGATTATCACACCAAAGTGTAGTCGGATGCTGCTGCTCAAAGCCAATTCTGATAGGATCTGACGAAGCCACAAGGCTTCCTTACTAGCTTCCACGGCACCACGATACTCTGCTTCTGCTGACGAAAGAGAAATGGCAGCCTGTTTCTTACAAGCCCATGTAATTGGTCCTGAACCAAGAGTGAAGACATAACCGGCAGTAGACTTCTGATCATCAGGGTCACCAG
>APFE030566770.1:0-20064 GCA_000404065.3 Pinus taeda | reverse complement strand
CTCCTATCTAAATCTACCCTTATTTCTTCCAAGGACCCAGATTAAGCAGTTGGGCTCCTTCATTTCTCTACCTAGCTAGTCATCTGCCAAGCTTGAGCTGTTTGGACAGGAAACATTCTCTGTTCTGCAACAAGCAATTTAAACATGGCATGGTCCAGATTAGACTATTGGGCCATCCATCCAATATGATTAGCAACAGTGTTTGTAGAGTGGGACACTGCCAAAAGATAGTAGTGGCATTTTGACTGGCCACTTTCCTGGCCTTTATTTTGGGGTTAATTTTCACTTTTCTTTTGACCATTTGATTTTCTTGCCTTTTGATTATTATTTTAAGGCATACCCTCTTTTCATTTTTTAATTTTCATAGTATGTACACAAAATATGGAACCTTTGCAGCCTGCAATGATGAACACATTTAGCCCTTCCACTGTCAATCATGAAAGATGAAACCTATTAGTATAGGAACCTAAAAGAACCATGAGCCGAATATGATAAAGAAATACAATAGAAAACCTTCCTTTGCAGGTCACAAAGCATTGTAGCATTGTCAGTAGTGGATGCCATTTCTCCTCAATGCAGTTGCAGATAACTCCTTTCACCCAGTTGATCGACCGATAGGTCGGCTCCAAGAACAAGTTGAAATTTGGTATTTCTAACTGCCCACCCTTAAAAAATTGCTCACCCTTAGCCGATAACCCAATAACCCTACTTATGGATTCCTCTATGACTCTGAAGTTTAGGTTGCCGACCTGGGCGTGCTCGCCATTGAAATTCCATGTGAATGCCATTGCAACTGGATCCTTATAGCCTTGAAACTTTCGGAGAAAAGTCATCTAGCCTTTCTCCTCCAGAATTCCTTTGCATTGTTCATATTTTGTACTGCGTGAAAATTGAACAGAGGTGGGTTCATGCCTGTTTGCTCCCATGGCGCCTGCGTCCTGCTGTAATTTCCTTTTCTCCCAATTGTTTGCATTGTTGGTCTCTTATTGATTCTTCCCCCATGATCGTAGCCGTCCTCTGTTTTAATCGTGGACGAACATCCGTCATGATGATATATTGGATGTGTGGGATCGATGGCCATTATGGTTATCATCCCATCGTCGATTGGTTTGGAGCATGGCACTTGATTGCAATGTGCGATTCCTTGAGGGAGCGTGTGAGTCTCTTGGCTATGAGACGGTGCGTTCTCACGATGAAACGATGGCTAAGTGGGCAAGCAACATCATCACATAGCAATGATAGATCATGAGCGGTGGTGATTATGGTTTGTGTCTTCTTAATTGTGTTGGAGGGTAATCGCTTATGAGATCGGGAATAGACAAGTGAGGGAGTAGGATATATGATCACGATGATCTTAGAATAGATTCAGAGGCATGCTTCTATGATTAACATTTTAACCACCTATCAGTTAAATTTAAGTATAATACAAGTGCGTACCTGAACTACTTTAATGATTTGTGTCGAGTGTGTAATCAGATATGCTTAAGCACGCCCTTTGCAATTGTGTGGTTCTACCTTGACTATGTTCTTACACAACAGAGTGAAGTGGTAACCATGATCATTTCTTCGACTGTTAGTGAAGACGGCCTTGACTCAAACAACATGCTAACATAAATAAAAAATGATTTCTTTTTATGATGCAGAAGGTTTCTTTGCACATATTGTGACAACTGATGTGCAAATATAGGACCCAATTTTGGGCAAAATCGCAGGGCCCTGAAATGTAATATGAGTTGCATGTGAAATAGAGGCATTTGATCAAAGTATGGGACATAGGTATTTTGAACAGAGCATGTAAAATAGGTAGTTTGAACAAAGGATGAAACCTAAGCATTTTGAACAAAGCATGTAACATAGATAGTTTGGACAAAGCATAATGAATTAGAATTTTGAGATCCTTATATAAAAACAACTAAATCCAGACATAGTATAAGGCACAGGTTGTCTGACATGATTTCGGAGCCTTCAGATTTAATGCCATAGACTGGGCTCCTCATTATTTCCAGAAAAAGAGAACTGCTTATCAATCCATGGATTTTAACTAGGCCTGGAATGATGACTGCCTGGGGCATTTCTTCTTTAGGGAGCTAGAAATGGCCAGAAAATGAGCTCCATGGGGGATTCTTTTCCGTAGTTATTCCTTTGGGCCCAGAAAAGAACAATTCAATGCCTAAAGGATCCCTAAAATACTACTACCTTAATATTTTAACAAGCCTAAAGTAGTTAGCTCTTGAGGAATTCATATTTAGAGAGTCTGAGTTGCCCATAGTAGACTCCAGGGGGTTTCCTTTCCATAAAAATTTCCTTGAGCCCGGAAAAGAACAATTCTATAGTCAAGGAATCCCTAACTAATATTGGCTCATATTTTTTACGAGCCTGAATCAGTATATGTAAATATTATATACATATGTAAATATAAAAAAGGACTAATCAACTGAACCAGTAAGGGGTTGATTATTCACATGAATCAGCTCCAATCCTGGATCTCGTCAAACTTCCTGCAAAAAATGATCACGTGAAAGTGGTTTATTATAAACTTTAAGCCGATGGCCATTTACTACAAAAGAAATCTTGTCATCATCGATAATACAAATATGAATTGAACTGTTATAAAAAACTTAAGCTACCTCATACGGTCCTAACCATCTAGTAGAAAATTTACCTTTGAAATGCTTAAACTTACTATCGTATAACAAGGCCCAGTCAACTGGATGGAATACTTTCTTCTTAGTAAATTTGTCATGCCATCGGGCTCTTTGGTCTTGTACTAATGCAATTATGTGGTAGGCATCTTGTCAGATCTCATCAAGCTCTTTCGATTGCATCAATTTCTATTCTTGAGCCTCATTTAAATTCATGCCCAACTGAGTGGCAGTTCTGAATGTTTTTACCCAGAATTCGATGGGCAAGAGTACTTGTTTACCATAGACTAATTCGTAAGGTGTGTGTCTGGTCACATTCCTCCAAGTGATTCGGTAAGCCCAAAGTGATTCTGGTAAATTCTCTTCCAAATCCTTGTGATGCAGTTGAATTGTTTTTGTAAGGATGGATTCCAACACTTTGTTCGTGGACTCCACTTGCCCATTAGCATAGGGGTGGTAGGGGGTTGATTTATGGTGCTTAACTTGATATTTCTTCGTGAGTGCCTTGACCAACTTTGATGTAAATTGGGTTCCTTGATCAGTGGCAATTTCACGAGGCACCCCAAATCTTGTAAAGATGTCCTCGAACAAAAACTCTACTACTACCTTCTCAGTGGCAGCATACAATGTTTTGGCCTCCACCCACTTCGTGACGTAATCAGTGCACACCAAAATATATTTCTTCTTGTTTGACAATGGGGACATGGGCCCTAAAAAGTCCAATTCCCAGTTCTCAAAGGGTTCAATGGAAATTTGTGGTTGAAGAGGCATTTCATCAGATGCAACTGGTCTCCCCATTTGTTGGCAAGTCTCACAACTCAAAACAAACTTCTTGGCATCTTTGAATAGGGTCGACCAATAGTATCCAGCATGGAGAACATTATATGATGTTCTTTTGTCAGCAAAATGGCCACCACAAGGCTCGTTGTGACTGAAACTTAATATATCATGCATTTCATCTTCCTGCACACACCGCCTCATAATCAAGTCTCGCCCTGTATAAAATAGATCTCCCTCGATCCAGGAGTAACTAGCATTGTGTTGCACTATATTGTGCCTCTCTCGGGCCGATGGGTTTTGAGGTAGTTTTCCTAATACTAGATAATTGATGACATCAGCGAAACAAGGAGTAACAGTATAAATGGCAAATAGAGCTTCATCTGGGAATTTGTCAGGCACTCGCATTGGCATGCTTCCATGCGTAAGATTTAAACGAGATAAGAAATCAGCTACCAAGTTGTCTCTTCCAAGCATATATTATAGTTATATTGAATTCTTGTAGAAGCAACAACCATCTATTTATCCTACCATTAGTAACAGGTTTATTCATTAAAAATCTAACAGCAGAATTGTCGGTATGGAAAAATGTCTCATAACCAGTAATATAATGTCTAAACTTTCTTATAGCATGCACAACTGGTAACAACTCTTTTTCAGTAACTGTTTAATTTAATTTAGCGGGAGAGAGATTTTTTCTAACAAAGTAAATGGCATAGGGAGAGTTATCTTCCCTTTGTCCCAAAAATGCTCCTAGTGCAATGTCCGAAGTGTCTGTACAAATATGAAAGGTAAGGACCAATTTAGCCCTCTTAGCAACAGAGCAGTAGATAATCTCTCTTTCAGTACCTGAAAATCCTATTGGTACTCAACATTCCATACAAAGTTAGCATCTTTAGTTAACAATTTGAATAATGGTGCTGCAATTCTAGTGAAATTCTCAATAAATCGTCGATAATATCCTACGTGCCCTAAAAAATTTCTTACCTCTTTTTGTGAGCTCAAAATAGGGATACATGAAATTACCTCGATTTTTTCTGGGGAAACTTGAATCCCTTCAAATGACACATGATGGCCTGGAACAATTCCCTTAGTTTGCATCATTCTACATTTATCGCTACTAAGGGCTAGATCGGTTTCTTGACAACGGATTAATACCTTCTCTAGATTCCCCAAATCCTGTGGAAAGTCATCTCCATAGATTGTGAAGTCATCCATATATACTTCCACACAGTCATGGATCAGGTCAGAAAAATGGCAAGTACAACTCTTTGGCAAGTGGTGAGGGTGTTATAAAGACCAAAGGGAAGGACTTTATATGCATAAGTACCCCATGGGCATGTAAAAGTAGTCTTTTCTTGGTCTTCTTCGGCTATTTGTATTTGATTGTACCCATTGTAACCATCTAGAAAAGAAAAATATTTCTTACCTGAAAGCGTGTCGAGAACTTGATCGATGAAGGGCAATGGAAAATAGTTGCGTAATGTGGCCTTTTTCAGTTCTCTGTAGTCGACGCAGATCTGCCACTTGCCATTCTTCTTTGGAACTACTACCAGAGGTGACACCCACTTACTATCAGAAATGGGGTAAATGAAATCTACGGCCAAAAGTTTCTGAATTTCTTCTTTGACAATGTCTTTTAATGTTGGGTTCATACGCTTTTTTGGTTGTCGAACAGGTATAATTTCTTCATTTGTATAAATATGGTGGATGCAAGTGTTTGGATGTATACCCCTCATATCCAAGTAATCCCATGTGAATTCTCCTATTTGGTCACGAACCGTACTCATCAAATGCTGCTTTTGTCCTGCAGTCAATCCTATACCAATATGTAAGATTTTCCCTTCCAATATTTCCACTGGTTCTGTGGTGAGCTCATGACTTTCCTCCATTGCTGCAAATGAAGCAAAGACAGCTAGATGGAAAGTTTCCTGAAAATCATCACTAAACACATGTTGATAACCATTAAAAGAGATGGGATAATTGATACAAGAGCTATCTGTTAAAAAATGTTGTGAAACATGCTCATCAGAATGCTCTTGGAGATTTCTTGATTGATCTAACGTTAACAAGGGGAACATATAATCTTCGTCTCCATATGGGTTTTCGAGCCATAACGGTACTTCGGCAGCTATCTAATCAGGTGGAAAAATAAACAATGTTTTATTTTGAGGACCATTAGAAATGATCATTTCCCCATTTCTGCATCCTATGACGGCATCAACCGTTGCCAACCATGGCCATCCTATGACTACCAGGTGTCCATGCCTAGAGGTTTTTGGGGAAATGACTATAAAATCTATGGGGTATTTCCAAGAGGCAATAGTAACTACTATGTCCTCTAGGGATCCTATAGGTCTAACAACGGATTTATCTGCCATTTCTAAAAGGATATGGCTGGTCTTAAGTCCTGATAGTTATAATGACATCATTATTTCATAAGTCATTGCATTTATTGCTACCCCTAGATCTACAAGAGTGTTTGGTAGAAGTACTCTGTTTATTTCAATAGTGATAATGGGATTCCCGGGGTCATTTTATTTGGCAGGCATGTCATAGATCATAGTGGACATTTGGCTCATGATTTTGACATTTTGGTTCTTATGCCCCTTTCTTCCCGGCTTCTTAATGCAGAGATCCTTGACAATTTTGGTGTATATGGGAATGTCTCTAATTGCTTGTAAGAGTGGGAATTTAATACAAACATTCCTAATTTCATTTTCCAGGTCATATTCAAGTAGGACCTCTTCTTTCTTTACTATTAGTCTTTCCGGGTACGGTGGTTCAGGTGATTCTTCTTCTTTCTGTTGTCGTTTTTCGTTTTGTGAATGATTTTCAGATGACGTGGAGGGTACCTCTTATTGGATGATGACAATTGATTTTCCTTTGTTGACTGTCTTTCCTAATCGTAATTGAATTTCGTCCAGAGGAATGGCAATAATCATGTATGTGGGGAAAGGATGAATATCAATGTTTTGCACTGGTTGAGGTAACCTATTATGGTTTGGGTTAGGTACAGGTTGTGTAAGCAACAATGTAGGACAGGGTGGGTTTATGGTAGTAGGTGTCTACGAAGATGATGGGTTAGTAGTTGCAGGTAACAATTGATGCAAAGGAGGTGGTGGCAGTGTAATTTGTTGATACATATTAGGGTTATACGCTTGCTGATAGGCTTGCGTGGCCAAAATATATGAAGTAATTGGCATGTTTAGATAGGGCGCATAAAATTGAGGTGGAGGTTGATAGTTGTTGGCATAAGGGTTTGACCTCCAATTCTGGCCCCATGAAGTATTTTTCGATTGCTGAGCAACCCAAGGAGGGTAGGATGCAGGAAAGGTCCATGGCTAAGTCTGGCTATAACCTTGAAGATTTGGATCTAGAAACACATTCTCACTTTGGCCTCTCCAGGTGGGTCTTTTGGTTGCTTTTGATTGGTCGATGGTTTCAGCATTCCCCTTGTAGATTGCTTGTAAGCCGGGAAGTGATGGGCACTTCTCAGTCAGGTGTTCTAAGGTACATATTCCACAAACCTCGATGGTGTTTAATGGACACTCCCTTTCTGCATGTTTATGCCTACACTTGGAACAAAAGACTGCCATGGCTGCCTTCTCGGCTTCCTGCTTTTGTTTAATTTTCATGGTGTCTAGCTGGTCACTAATTGTGTTCAAGATATCAGTTTTAAAATTTTATAATAGGTTCCCCAACTCGACCTAGCTCGACTCTTGTAACAAAATTAGCCGTAGTTTTCTTTTGCATATAGTCTCTAGAATTGTCTCTAATTTCCCGAAGCTTTTTACCTACTTTCGCTTGGCTTCTAGAATAGGTGTGACATAGCTCAATGACTTCAACAAATTGCTTTTTATAAATGTCTCCGCCACTAAGCAGGTTTAATGTTTTAATATAATCATCTCTCAGTCCTTTTAGGAAAACAGTTGTGATAATCTTTTCATCTAAGTTGGACCCACAGGATTTGTGGAAGTTGTATACAAACCGTTCAAGATACTCTTCTAGATTTTCATCTTCATTTTGCTGCATCCTAAGGATATCATTGATGTCCCTACTCTTACAAAAGTCTTGATACCTTTTACGAAAAATTGATCTCATGTCATCCCATGTGTATATAGTGTGTTTCCCTAGACTCATGAACCACCTAAGGGATGCATCTTTTAATGTGGCAGGAAAAATTTGAGTTTATGAGCATTGTCATAGTAATTATAACTGTGACATAGAATATCAAATTCAAAATGAAAGGCATCGAGAACTTCAGATGATTTACCGTAGAACAATGGGAGAGATGCCATTGGAATGCTCTTCATTGTGATGTCATGTGTCACATCTAAGATAAGGAATCCAAAGGTGACTTCCTCCTCGTCTTCCTGGTTTCCTCCTCTAAAGAGATTCCCATTTCATCAAGGACCTTCTCCCTCTTCTTGACGTTCTTCGTTGTGTCTGTCCTCTCCATCTAAGTGATCCATCTCTGCGACCGGCACCCACTAGGGTTTGTTGATTATGGAGTGGACCGGGGGTATTGGAACACGGTTGATGTTGGTTGATTGCTCGTCCAAGAGGTCTTGTTGTTCTACTAGTTCTTATACGTGGTTGTCAAAGACAAACTGTTGAATGATCCTTTCTCCTCAATCTAGGAATTCCTGGTCTGAAACCACATTAGCATCAACACTTCCTCCTTCGTCTCTCAGTCCTGCATATCGATTAGCAACGGTGAGAATGGGTATATTAACTGATCCAAAAGTTGAAGGAAATCTAGAACTCAAAATAAATGTACCCTTATTATCCCTAGGTCTACCTGCACTCCTACGCATAAAGATAAAGGAAATAAAAAAAATTCAAGGACAAGCAGTGATCGGTCAGATTTTGGAGCAACCCCAACAAAAGTGGATGTGTGGCTCTTCACTCACGTCTTACCGTACACTCTCCGCCCTCTGACAGTCCTACAAGATCCTGAAACTCAAATGATAATGGTTATCTGAATAAGAAATGACAACTTCCCTGGCAACGACGCCAAAATGTTGAGAGATTAAATTACCAAACTGAACCTCTTAATATTAGTTTTCAACTTGGGGTTCATAAGTAGGAGTTTCCTTGCGCTTCCTTTGTTTAGGGATAAATTAGAGTTTTAACATTTCCTTATAATGATTCGTGGAGTAATAAACACATTAACACTTGCAAACATTTAGCTATCAAAAGCAAACCTAACAATCAAATTTAACCTAGAGATCTCAGAAATATTCACAAATTCTACCTAGTATTCAAGTCTGAACCTAATCAAGCTACCAAACTATTTATGGCTTATCTTAAATGAAAATGAACTAGTAATCACAAGACTCAATCAACCAAACACTCAAATGTTGGTTCTAGCTCTTCCAATTTATACTCAAAATAAACAAAGTTCTTCTACTTGTAATAGCTATTTAATCCTCAAGCAATCTGTACTAATAGAAATCTGTACCTAATGGCTTGTTATCCTACTAACAAGGATTTTAGAAGTTAAGTACTGAATTGAAAATCACTCTATTTCACTCTGTAACTTGCTAACTCAATTTGTATATGTAATCAAACCACTTACAAGTCCTAATTAATCATAATGATGAAAACAACTTCAAGCATCTAACCTACTCGATACATAGCAATCCAATCAAACAACTTCAGACCATTCTATAATCACATCAATCCTTACTTGCAAATAACCTTACTTGGAGCCAATGTATTGTTGTTAAAATCTTAATTGATATCTAACTTCTGAGAAATGTAATCAATCACTTCACAAAGCAAGGGAAATCATTTATCTAGACAACTAATAGAATCGATCCTCACACGAAATAGGGGAAATCCTTTATCTAACTAAACTAATGAAATCGACCAACACACAAAACAGGGGAATCATTTATCTACTCTAAACTAATGAATTCACATTTAACAACTAATCATCCAAAGCACTCATTTGTATTCTACATTCAATCCACGCAGTCCACTACTCAATTCAAGAGTCTATTTACCAAATGAAACAGAGCTAAATGATAGTAAATCATCCTATACTCATGAAATAAATATTAATCCAAGCAGCTCAAAACTAAACTGAGGGTATTACAACATTTAAACGATCAACAAGGATTCCCTTATGTTGTATTGCCTGTAAAACAGTTCAAATAGAGAGTCAATTCGATCCAATTCCTTAGAGGAACAAAGAATAGTTTGGTGGACAGACAAATCTCATTCTAATTAGTTCGAATCCATTCGTCCTTGATCACTGAATAGAGTTAAATATCAAATTAATCTCGGCACTCTCAATGTATAAACTATTTGTTTCATTCATCAGATGACCATGTAAAACTCCTCTGTCGATTATAAATCAATACGATAACAAGCATAACGTTGTTCTAAAATCAAAGCGATAATCACACAAAAATTCAATTGCAGATTATGGAAACAAAGGGTTTAAAGAAACATCAACGCATCTACATTCTCTAAACAATCGAATTATGATAGTTCGCATGCAGCAAGCCAAACCAAACCAATTCATAGTGAAGGAAAAACTAACTGTAACTAGTCACACAGTGTTACTATCATGCAATATACAAAGCTAACCTAGATGGGTGGGCCCGGCCACACCTGGTAGCTGGCTTAACTTACAGTAAAGGAAAGATATTGAATGCAATCAACTGGCTATCTTTAGTAATCCATCAAACGCTTAATCCTGAATTGAAAGCGGAACCATTTCAATATCTTTGATTAAAAACGAGTTATGGAATACACAACAAATACTTCAATGTTTGAGCGCTAGCTTATCATATTACATCACAACCTTTTATAGGATTTTAATTAAGTTTAAACGACTACACTAAAAATGGTAAATCATAATAGTCCAACTAATTCACTCCTTCAGAGTGGATAACTATTCCATATTGATTCAACAACCTGTAATCGATCCCAAACTTAGTGTTTATTCCAGTCAGCAAGGAGAATCACAGATCCTTAGCAGTCTTTCCATCTGGAAACATGCAATTAGGTACCGAACTTAAGATAGCTCTTAGTTCACTGCCTGCTGCTTCCTACTATCATACCTGCACATCTTTGGAAGATTTACACCTTGATCATAATAATAAGTTAGTTGAAGGAGTCACTACTTATATCTACTAAATTTCACCAATAAATAGCAAAATATAATCATAAAAGACTTTACCTCAAAATAGGGATTGGAATAGTGATTAAGATAGTAGAATAGCAAGTAAGTGGGTTTGGGGATGCCAAAAATACCTAAATAGGGATGAAAAACTTGTAGTGATAGGCACAAAACCGGGGATCAACATGAATTATTGGATGAATTGCATGGAGAAATTTACTTCACCAAGTTGGACCTTTGTTTTAGATATCATCAAATAAGAATGAAGACTGAAGACATTCCAAAAACAACATTTAGAACTCATGAGGGTAATTATGAATTTTTGGTTGTGCCTTTTGGCCTTACCAATGCACCTTCTACATTTCAAGGTTTGATGAATTCCATTTTCAAACCCTTCCTTAGAAAATTTGTGTTAATGTTTTTTGAAGATATACTAATCTACAACATGTCTTGGAAGGATCGGTTCAACATGTTGATAAAGTGCTCAAACTATTGGAGGAGAAACAATTATATGTAAAAACCTCCAACTGTTCCTTTGGAGTACAAGAAGTGGAATATTTGGGTCATGTTGTATCTCATGAAGGCATTAAGGGAGACCTTAGCAAAATTAAAACCATTAAGGAATGGAAAATCCCCACATCCATAAAACATCTACAAGGATTTCTCGGGTTAACAAGGTATTATCGAAAGTTTTTTAAGAATTATGGGAGAATAGCAGCACCTATAACAACATTATTGAATAAAGATGGATTTTCTTGGACTCCAGAAGCAACGAAAGCCTTTGAACATCTTAAAGAGGCAATGTGCCAAGCACCGGTCTTAGCTATGCAAGACTTCACAAAAAAAATTATTGTGGAAGATGATGCCTCAGGAAATGTAATTGGTGTGTTTTAATGCAAGAAGAAAGACTCATTGCTTCAAGGAAATTCATTCAATCAAAGGAAAGTATTTACAGTAAAAAGCTATTTATGAGAAGGAAATGTTGGAAATATTACATGCACTTAAAAAATGGTGACCTTACCTAATGGGAAGACACTTCAAGGTAAAAACAGATCATGATAGTCTTAAATACTTTTTAAAACAAAGATTATTTTCAAAAGAGCAACCAAAATGGGTCACCAAGATGTTGGGTTATGACTTTGAAATCATCTACAAAAAAGGGAAGAAAAATTTTGTTGTAGATGCACTCTCAAGAAAGGATGAGGATGTGTAAGCATTGCTTTGCGTCATTTCTATTGTCCAACCAGATTGGATAAACGAAGCAAGAGATGAATGGAAGAATGACAAAGAAGTGTGAGCACTCATTCAAAAGTTACAACAAGACCCCAGTACCTCTGATACATTTAGCTGGAAAAATGATTTGTTATGGTACAAAGATCACTTGTACCTATGTAAGAATTCCCAACTCAAACAAAATATTCTTATGGAATTGCACACCTCTCCCTTAGGAGGGCACTCAGGATTTTTAAAAACTTACCAGAGGGTTAAGAAGGAATTTTTTTGGGATGGCCTTAAATCTGATATTCAAAAGTTTGTGGTAAAAAGTTTGGTTTGCCAACAAAATAAAGTTGAGCAAATTAAGACCCCAAGTCTATTACAACCTTTATCCATTCTAAGTCAACGTTGGTAGGAGGTTTCAAAGGATTTTATCACAAGTTTACCCAAGTCCAAAGGAAAGAGTGTCATCATGGTGGTAGTTGATAGACTTACCAAGTATGCACACTTTTGTGCATTATCTCATCCCTTAAAGCCAACATGGTTGCTACTGCTTTTATGGAAACAATTCAAAAGCTACCTGAAACCCAAAGATTATTGTAAGTGACAGAGATCCCATTTTCAGTGGAAATTTTTGAACAAAATTATTTTCTTGTTTGGGTACTCAGTTAGCTCATAGCTCATCTTATCATCCTCAATTTGATGGGAAAACTGAGACAGTGAACAAATGTTTGGAAGGATATATTCGTTACTTTGTATCTGATAAACAGACACAATGGGTCAAATGGTTGCCTCTAGTTGAATGGTGGTATAACACTTCCTTCCATACTGCAGCAAAAATGACCCCATTTATGGCACTTTATGGATATCATCCATCGTCCATCACATCATATTTAAGAGAAAATTCTAGGGTTCAAGCAGTGGAAGATCACATCAAGCATCAACAACAAGTTCTCCAACTCTTAAAGGATAACCTCACTTTGGCACAGAATAAAATGAAACAACAAGTAGATCAACATCGTAGCGAAAGAAGTTTTGATATAAGTAACTGGGTAATTCTACGGCTACAACCATACAAACAAATGTCCCTCAAGCAAGCTAAGAAGGATAATAAATTATCACCATAGTATTATGGTCCATACAAGGTGTTGCAAAATATTGGTACTATGGCATACAAATTGGAGCTTCTTACAACTTCCCAAGTGCACCCAGTTTTCCATGTTTCATGCTTAAAGAAGGTTATAGGTGACAAGCTCCCAATTTAAACAATATTGCCAGAACTTGAAAAGGAAGGAAAAATCATATTGAAACCTGAAGCAGTCACAAAAACAAGAACTCGGCAACTACGAAATCGATCAATTTCAGAGTATCTCATCAAGTGGAAGAACTTACCCACTGAAAATTCCACACGAGAGGATGAGAATTTTATACAGAAGCAACCAGAACTACTCAAACATTGAGGACAACACTTTTCTAAAGGAGAGGAGCATGCTAGATCCCTATTATATTAGTGTATTCCCTTATTATTATTGTCATTGTATCCCCTTATTGTTATTGTTGCACCCATGTTGTCCCCATATTGTTATTATTGTGCCCCATAGAAGCCCACTATTGTTATTGTTGTGCCCTTACATTAGTATTGTTATGTCGGCTTTGACTATATTGTGACCTATTAGACTCCTATATATAGAAAGAGGGTCTTTTCATTTGTATCATCGAAGAATTGTTCACTTATGTAATGTAAAGGAGGTTTCCCCCTCGAAGAGGCTAATTTTGAAGTCGTTGATCTATTTTTTCTTCTATTTTGTGAGTTGGTTGCATAAGAAGGTCCCATTTAGAGGCCTTACTAGTGGGTAAAGAGATTATTAAGGGATTATGAAATATATATTCTCCTTGATTTTTAAGATAGTGGTAACATTTCAATGGGTAATACAATTAGACTAATAGAAATAGTGAATTCAAATATTATAATATTTTAATACAAGAAAATAAAGTTAATATTTAACTAAAAATATAGGGAGACTTTTTGAATTACATAAAAAAAGAACCTTAATGTTTTGGACTAACAACATCCTTAAAAAAGACAAATATTTGACTAATGTCAACATAAGTTATTGGAACTCCTACCTTAACAAAATTTTGTTTTCATCCAAGTTTATCAAGGCATCTAAGCCAATAAACAACGCAAGTTTGTCTATTGAAGATATAAAATATGGTTTCAAGTATCTGTTATTAATAGAAAAGCTAAATACATTGAAGAATACCAAGCCAAGACCTTAAAAATTAGGAGCTTGATCTTTTTGCCTCATATTAAACTTTTCTCAATCAAGTTGTTTTTTTTCTTATAAAATTGTGATTTTATCTAAAAAAAACTATTACTAAGATACAATATAACAAGTGGCCTATAGACATTAAATGGGTGTTAAGAAAGGGTGCTAATTTTCCCAAACTTTTTGACATCTATATTAAAAATTTTGAATAATGTTTAGAACATCAAATATGTATTAGTATGGTTGAACTCATTGTTGTCATTGTACATGTTGATGATATTGTCCTACTTGCAAAAAAACATTGGATATATTCACAAGAAACTCAAAGCCTTTCAATAATTTAGCAAAAAAATTATGAGCTTGCTATTAATATCAATAAAATCAAAGAGTATACGCTTGAAGGGGTGTAATCTTACAAGTACTTGAAGGTATCAATTTGAGGGATCATTGTGTTGGGAGAAAAAACATTAGTGCTTTGAACTCTTATTATAATCCTAAGGAAAACGTAGAAATTTTTAACAGAATTGTGGAAAGAAACTTCTATTCATCACTTTAGATACCCTAATATTATTTAAGTTTTAAGAAATTTGGTCTTACTACAACTCACGAAATTTCTAAGAATAAAATTCTGCAAATCCAAAAATATTTCATAACCTATAATTTTTAAGGTAAATTCAACATTCCTTACACCATTCTATTAGTTGAAACTGGATGTACATCCATAGAATATAAATTCATGATTCAATTTTTGGAATATACAAGTACAAAATGCTCAACATGAGAAAATACAGACTTCTTATTATTACATATAGCATGAAGAGTAGCCATCGTAGACTTAAGACATTTTAAAATTACAAATAATAAAAGAATATTAAAAATAAGGTTCAAAATAAAAATAAAATTACAAATAAAAAGATGTTGAATACAAATCTTAATTTAATCATCAAAACTATTGTTATAATAACTTGATCTTAAGAAGTAAAATAAATATCATCAAAATTAAGACAAATGCTAAACTAACCCAACAACACTTTATAATAAGATAATTAAAAAAAAAAAAAGTGACATAGAAGAGGTTGAGAATGCACAACAACTCCTACTTTGAATAATATAGGAATAACCTTTTATAGTTTTATAATGCAACCACTCTTCTACCCTTTTCCTAAAATTATAATAATTTTAAAACTCTATTCCCATATAATAAATATAAAAAATATTTAAAAAATATTTACTCCACTTTATTTTATTTTTTAAAAACAAACCTCATTAATATTAAAAGATAATAATCTTTTTTTGACGTTTTCCCCACTTTCTTTAAAAAAAGTATCCGTCATCTTATTTCTACATGTCTTTTCTTTAAATATTAATTTATATATTAAAACAAATTTTCCCTGTTACAACCATTAACATTATTAATAAAAAGAAACTTTTCCAGTTCTTTCTGAAATTTCAAAAAATGAAAAACCAAATTTATTTGAGCTCAAAAGAAAGGAAAAACAACTTTATTTTCTATATATAATATGATAATATTAAGTGTATTTTAAACCAGACATAATTTAAATATAAAATATAAAATTAATATATAATACTAACATTGATTCTATTCTAAATCATTTTAGTCATATTGAGTGGCATTTTTACATTGATTAAAATGATTCTAATTAGTGGTAGAGTTCTAAGATTGGATTTAGAAGTGAAAAGAAGTTAAGAGCTAGAAATTGTAGAAAATAATAAATGATGGCTTCTTTCCATCAATAAATTTGGTGCAATTGCCCTTTCAAAATAAACTAAAGCAAAAAAAAATTATAAACAATGGCTTCTTTTCATCAATAAATTTGGTACAATTGTGCTTTCAAAATAAACTAAAGGAAAAAAAAAAATTAGAAACACTGGCTTCCTCAATAAATTTGATACAATTGTGCTTTCAAAATAAACTAAAGGAAATGGAAAGATATGAATGAACAGTTATAAGAAAATTGATTTTTAAAATTTAGATTAAGTAATCACCATGCAATATCCAATCCAATTAGTATGTTGCCATCAACACAATTAGCCTCTTACCATCAACCTTACCTCTTTCTTAGTTAGAAATTTTGATGCCATGAAAAGTTAAAATAACCATACCCATAATATGTAGATTGAAGCTTAACACGATTAGACTCTTAAATTCTCTCTTGCCCCTTTGTTAACTGAAATTTTGATGCCATACAAAGTGAAAATGAGAACATCCATTTCCTCCACTTATTCTGAGGCTTTGTCAATGTATTTTTACATATCTTTCTTTCTATAAGCTTGGCAGTACTACATCTTCATCATGTCCAATATATCGGCCTGATCCGACGGGGAATTGAACGGATGACTTCACATCATGGAGTGTCTTAACAAAGCACCCGATCACCATCTATCCAAGACCCCATGGACATTTTTACATATCCCTTGAAACAAAAGGAAGTAACACATTAACTACTTTCTTGTAAGAAAAAATAAGATCTATAGTGAAATATAATGGATAGCTCTATGACTCTTATGTATACACTGTAGTTGCATTTGTCTATGCATAAATTGAACCTACTAATAATTTGAGAGTAAAAGTGTGGATGAAAAAAAGGTGATCAACAATATCAATCTAACACAACACTTTTCCTTTACTTGAATGTGTAACAAGTACATTATTAACAAATCTATGCATAAATTGAACCTACAAATAATTTGAGAGTAAAAGTGTGAATGAAAGAAAGGTGATTAGCATTAACAATCTAACACAACACTCTTCCTCTAGTTGAATGTGTAACAAGTACATTATTATCAATTTCAACTAACCCTAATTATGATAAATGAATAAACGTATTACAATGCATTATGTTCTCTGTGTTTATAAAGAGTCTATAACATATCACATCTCTTTTCATCTATACTCTTTTTTCATATGCTATTGACTTACAATATTTAGCCACATTTGGTGCAATTGCTAATATACCATTATTTTAATGGATAATATATAGCTATTTTTATAATAGGTATTAAATAATCATGATACTTGTCCGCCAACATCTAACATCATTAGATACCAAAGTTATTAAGACTTTTTTAAGGGGGTTTTTGTCAAGTTTTATATAGTAACCGTTGTTACAAAGATGATCAGCCATTTGTCTTTAGATTTAATAGCCAAGGCAACAGCGTTCGAAACCTTTTGGGTTTTTACAAAAATGATCAACTAATTTTCTCCAAATAGTCCTTTTAATCCATAATAACAACTCTGCCCCTGTCAACTTTGAGAATCACAACATCAAAATTATTATTTAAAGATTTAAGGTCATCACATACATACTAGTTATTTTATTGAAATCAAAATATACAAATTAATTTTTCAGAACAACTTTCAGGATAATATATTTTAGAAACTAAAACTGTAGTCCTGATCAATTACAACCATATTCAAATTGGTGAATGATATTAAATCATTTATACATAAAAGTGAAACATTTTCCTCGGAAAAAATAACACATTTGCGATTTCATTAAAATCCAAGCATACAAATTACTTGAATTATTGAGCAAACTTACAAATTACTGTTTCACTGCAAACTTGAATTCGGAAATTTACAAAATTACGGTTTCACTACTACAACCTCCCGGACTAAGACAGTATACCCACTAAAACTGCAGTCATGATAAATTATAATCCATTCATTATGGAAACTGAAACTGGTGGATGACGGTGCTGGGGTACATACTATGAATTGATATTATTATATTATATATTGTGGCACCAGCACTCTTACAATTGGCAGTAAGAGCCATCAACGGTAGAGCTTCCAAGAATGGTTAACAACTGAAAATCCGCCATCCACAACAAGGTTATGGCCGCTAACATATTTAGCCTCATCGCTAGCCAAGTACAGTCCAGCCTCCGCAATATCCTCCGCTTTAAGAGTCGCTCCCTCTAAATTGGCGGTACTATTGCAGAAGGCCTCCATGGCAGCCTTCTCCTCTCCTGAGACAGCCGAGTCGTTGCGTTGTTTCATGTAATTGACTGCAAGGGCCGTGGCCACGCCGTAGGGAGAGACAGCGTTGACACTGATCCCGTATTTACCGAGCTCAGCTGCTCCGTTCTTAGTCAGCCCTATTACTGCATGCTTCGAAGCTGTGTATGCGTGAGTTGACATTCCTGCAACAATACCTGCAACGCTGGCAGTAGAGATTATGCAACCCTTCTTCCGCGGGATCATAACACGGGCCGCGTGCTTCATGCCTGCCATCACTCCTCTCACGTTTACCCTCATTACTCGATCGAATTGCTCCATCTCATACTCTGCCACGCTGTCAACCGTAACAGGTTCGACAGTTCCTGCGTTGTTATACATGATATCTAGTTGACCGTATTTCTCCATCGCCAAATCCACCGCAGCTCTGATGTCTTCCTCATTACTCACATCGCACCGCACGTAAGTTGCCGGAGGAGAAAGCGATCCGGCGAGCTTTCTCCCATCTTTCTCTGCTATGTCTGCGATTATGACTCTGGCTCCATGCTTTGCGAAGAGCCAAACAATGGCTTCTCCGATCCCAGTTGCTCCGCCCGTTATTATTGCGACCTTGCCCTCCAACCTGCATTGAAAGATCATTAGCCAAAATGAGTGAACAACATATATATTACCAAAAAAACACGAGATTTTCAAATAATTATGAAATCCCATAAATTCAGAGAATTGAATTCTGAAACAGATAGATTGCAAGCAAAAACTGAAAGAACATTTCTGGTTTACTGTGATTACAATTTACCGTCGCTGTGATCCATTAAAGCTCAGATTACTGTTGGAATGTTAATTCCAACTGCAGGTTGCAGGGCAGCGACGGACGTGGGCAACGATGGACGGCAATTCACTGCGCGCAGGAGGCCAGGAGCTAAGGCGGGTCAGCAGTCAACGGCGCAGAAAACCACCACGGCAAACCAAAACCCCCGGTATCATATCGCACCGCTATTCGACGTGAGGTTGTTTCCGGACAGTGTGGTCCGATGCCGACATGTGTCCACCAGTGATGCTGGCCTGATATCAGCACTGACAATCCATCAGAAGGTATCGCTTGGTCACCTCACCCTGTCTGATATCCGTCCGATTGAGCATGTTTGCTGTCCGCCGTTTGATCTCCAGGAAAGTACTGCACAGTTTAAAGTCTTCGAAGTACATACGGAGGACTGTTAAATATTAATGCTGCGTGGAGTAATGGACCATCCCATACCTTACGATTAATGGCTGACATTCTTTTTTGGTAAAACCTTTATTATTACCTGCGGCGCGTTAATACAAAGTATGGGTAAGTTTTTTTATATATGTTTTTAAAAATATGGCATTGACCAAAATGTTTTTGACATGAAAAAAAAGGAAAACCCACGGGGATTAAAAAAACATATGTAATTGCACATGAGGAGATGGTGTGAGTTCGCGCCAGTAAGAAAAAGATAACAGGGGGTCCGCAGTACCAGTTAATAAGGTAATGGTATTCACACACAGGGTTTGAATGTGTGATATAGTAATTACACACGGCGATGAGATGTGTGTGGGCTTGCAGCAGCGAGTAAACAAAAAATACACAGCTTGTAAAAAGGAGAGGTGTGTGAGTTGCACATAGAGTTTAGTTGTGTCTGTTCGCAGCAGCAAGGAAAAACTACACAGCTAGTAAAATAAAAAGGTAACAGAGTTTATTTTTGAGCATGTATGAAACACAGTAGTGTGAAAGCTTTTTTGTAATGTAAAAATAAAAGAATGCACAGCAGTGCAGAGGAGGCAGGAGTTGAAAAGTGAAAGAAGAAAACCAAGGGCAAGCTCAAAACCATGAGTTGTTTCACACAGAAGTGAAAAGGTGAATGTGTAAATCCCTGTAGTTTTTTATTTTTCACACAGCAGTGAATGTAAATGAAATATTTACACAGTGGTGTAAAATTTCATAGGAGGCACAGTAAGTTTTGTAAAATGTTTTGGTGAATCCCTCTCAGTGAAAGAGGATGAATATGTCTCTGTAAATTC